>JAYRBW010069584.1:0-27096 GCA_036023295.1 Invenusta paracnida | reverse complement strand
AATAAAAGTAGCCATCAAATAACGTCTGATGAGCCATCAATTTAATAAAAGTAGCCATCAAATAACGTCTGATGAGCTATAAAATAACGTCTCAGAATCCATACCAAATACGTCTTCGGAGACGTTACAAATTACGTCTCCGAAGCCGGGCAATTTGTTTCACGTCTCCGGAGACGTAAAATTACTTATTTTCATTTGCAGTGTATGCATATGTTTTATAAGTATAACATCGTAATTCTTACTATGCAAATTTCAGGTTCGTTCTCTTGATCCCACATACATCTTGGCAAACCCTGAATCAGCTAAACGACTTTTTGCAGAAGTTGTTAAAACATTTGCAAAGAGTGGTTTATTGCAGGATGTCACTTGGCGATCTTATCGTCCAGCAGTTTGAAACCTTGCTAATCTCTGATAGTAATTTTGGTAAGGCACTACGATCCTATTCGCCAGAAGAACGTTTGGATGACTTCTATTGTCGGCTTTTGAACCCAAAGTACTCTGATCTTTGGAGTACCATCAAGAGCGTTCTAATACTTTCTCATGGAAATGCTACAGTAAGTTTTATTATCTTTCTAACTAGAAGATAAGATGTAGAAGAGGTCTTCGTGCTTCTATCTATGCTATTAATTTCAGGTCGAAAGTGGCTTTAGCATCCAAAAAAACCAATATGAAGATAATCTCCTGGAGGAAACAATGATCGCAAAACGCATTGTCTATGATGCCATACCAGATGTTCAGTCAATCCCCAGAATGGTCACGAAAGAGATGATACAAGTAAATTTGTATATTGATGTTTTATTTGAGAAATGAATGTTTTTTATATGAATAATCAAAATAAATTATTAGTACCTATTGTATATAGATAATAGTGTCATCAGGATGTTACACATGACTATCATTATCACCTAAAATTATTTTATTTACATTATTGTAGGCCACCGTAGGTGCACGTACACGGTACAATACTGCACTCGAGGAGAAGAGATCCACAGAAAGGGAGGTGACCGATACGGAACAGAAACGCAAACGTAAAATGGAGGCTCTAGTTGAAGTTAGACTGGAAGAAGAACGCGCTAATGCCGCAGTTCAAGAGGCAGTCAAGAGAAGAAAAGAAATTGAGAAAGGACTGTTTTAATGTGTTTTTTAATCTTACTGTGTCATTGAATCATTTACCTATAACACTCCTTTCGTTCGCTTAACACATGTTGTATAAATTAATTATACATTTTACCACTGTTTTAATGTATTTTTTAATCTTACTGTGTCATTGAATCATTTACCTATAACATTCCTTTCGTTCGCTTACCACATGTTGTATAAATTATCTATAGGTACATTTTAACACTAATACACTATTTTGTACTGTAGTTGAATGTACTTGATTTTTTTGGAAACCCTAACATATACTCGAATTTTATTTTCGATTTAGTGTGGCCACCCTGAATCCAATAACACCACCAACTTCGTCTGATCCATCAACACCACCAACTTCTTCTGATCCATCAACACCACCAACATCTAATCCATTAATAATGGCAACATTTTCTAATCCACCAACTCTGTCAACATCTTCAAATCCACCACCAATTTATCTCATCAAGTTCATTTCCCAACAAATTTCAAATTCGACCTCAGACTTTTACAGCCATGAGTAAAGGAAGAGATTGATGCAGCATCTTTTAACCTAATTTCAATATGTTTCGGCAATCAAAGAGCCACATTTTGGATCAACTCTATAATCAAATAATTGCCTATTTTTAGTAATTTTAAATTTAAAGTATGATTTTCGCTTAATTTATAATTGTTTCATCGAATATATTATTTCGAAAAAAATTAATTTAAATTAGGTAAGTATACTAAATAAGTCAGTATTTAAAATTAGTCAAATTGGTAAAAGGTGTAGTAGTTAATCAATGTCTAAACATTTTGGCCAGTTCAATTCATTCATCAATCATTAACTTCTAGAAATTGTTTTCCTCCCAGAAATAGATAAATTATGTTTGTGTGCCAGAGATAGGTTTAATCTGGTGGAAAACCAGTAAACCTTGTTTTGAGATATAACAGATGTTTTATTATTTTATATGGTAGATAAGATCTTCCTTAAGATATTCCAGCGGGTGCAGTGACTGAACCCTTGAGCAAAATTTTTTATACTCAAAATTCAAAATGGCCGCCATGGTAGACAATAAATATATTGAAATGGCTATATCTCCCCTTCTAAATGACATAGAGACCTATTTCTTGTGACAAAATGTATGTTTATTGGGTAAAGGAAGACAATTAGATAATAAGATTCATCATATATTACACCCTTCAATAGAAAATAAGTACATTTAGTATTTGCATATGGTAATTTGCATATAATAAGTACATAAAAAATGTTTATCTATATAAATGATTACATAAACTAAACTACATAGATTCTGCATTAGCATCTTCATCATCAATTTCCTCTTCCCTTACACTGGTTGTTTGTGGGTTCCTGCAACCACTATCCCCATGGCAGGCACAAAAACTGAGCAAGACATACGAGCAGTAGAGCAGGCACAGCGAGCTGTGGAGCAAGGTTGTGAAGATGTTGCACTTGATGTTCTAGTGATTTCTATTATGCTGTTTTCAAAGTATCTGTCAAAGATCAAGTATGTGTCTGTTATCTTCAGATGACTTGCGATGTAGTCAACCAAGTTCTTAATGTAATCTTGAACAAGACCATGAGAAGGTCAGCGGATTGCCCACAGAACAGCACATCCATCGAGGACTATGGCATCTGGAAGAAATGAAGTGACTGTCTGTGAGTTCAACTTGGAGTTTCGTTTTCAAGGTTGACTTGGACTTAATGATCTGCATTTCACCTTCCTCATCAAACATTGATGGTGGTACCGCAGCCAGCTCATAGCTAAGTCTTCCTTCATGTTGATATTTCTCCCATTCTGGAGACATAGTACGTGACCGAAGGTCAACGATGTATCAAAAACAGAAACATCTCTAACGATAACTTTCTTCCTGGGCCCTGACAGTGTGACTGTTGGCTTGGTCAGAGGTTTGTTAAACCAGGTCAACCATCTTCGTAGCTTTTCAATACCTTGTCTCCTAGCTGCACCGATTCATCAACATTGACAGAAACTGGTGATTTCCTTCCTGTAACAAGGGTGATGAGACTACCAGGAGGAGGGGTGTCAGCCTGCAAAGGATCGATGCATGTGACAAGTTTGTCCCTGATTTTCTCTTTGTCTGTTGAATCAGTAACTATTTGTGATGGACCCTCCTCCTTGTGAGTTGTGACTGTAGTTTGCATGTCGGGATCAGATAATGACATAACATCTTTCTCATTTGTGCACATAAATGGAGACTGAATGCCCATCGCTTCAACGTAGATGGCTGTAGGGTTATGCCAACTATTCCTGCAGGAGTATGACGTATCTCATGAATGTGCTCTCGATGAAGAGATCTGACCATAATCCATTCCAGATGCCAGATTGGTGACGCATGACGTGATTGCCTTTCATAAATTCTCCTTGCACTGGACTGGGTAACTTGGACATCGATTGGAGATAATACAAGCAATATCTGGCATAATTGAAGTGTCCAGCCGAGAAGAAGTAGAGCATCATTATTTTGGTTGCTAGCAAGTGCAGGGACCAGTCACCCTCCCTTTCAGCTCTGACAAATAGCATCATAATGAGCACTGGCTTGATCAGGTTGACTACCCACAGCTTTGTGGTGCGACTTTGTAATGATCGGTCTTCAAGTGTCCTGATCAGTTGTGAATATGTCTGCAACTCTCCAGTGGTAATGACACCACGCAAAAGTTCTTCCACAACCATATATAATGCTCGCACATTCTGAGGGTATTTCTTTCCTGAGAGCATTTTTTAAACTCCTCCAGATGCTACATTCATAATGGTTTCCATCCCTGTATCAGCCATCAAAGTGCCTTATACAGCACTAACAAAACTCACCAAGGTGTGCACTCTACTCAGTCTAGGTATAAAGTTCAAGAATAAGTCAGTGTAGACCCAAGTAATGTTAACAGCAGCTCTACCAGAGTTGCTGATCATTGGTGAAGATGGTGTAAACTTGTCCTGCTGCATTGGTAAGTTGTTGTGCCTCTACCATGGCTGTCAGCATGGTTGTTGGTTCAGCTGGAGCCATGTCTATCAAGGGTAGGTACACTGCTTTTGTCATGGTTTTGATTGAATGGCCTTGTTCCCTTGCCCGTCTGGTGTCAAAACCGCTAAACTCAGGTGTATTTTCAAGAGAGATTATTTCTGTGAGGAATTGAAAATCTTCTCCTCTAGCTCTGTTGACCAGAGATCACTTGACTAGCAAGGATAGCAAGTGGTAATGGAGACTAAATTGTAGCCCATCTTGGCATTTCAGGCTTTTTTGGGCCTTCATATTCACGGACTTGTACTTCATTCATTACACTTTGAGAAATTTTTGTCTCCATCAGGAGTATGATTTTGTGCCCTTCCTGTGATGTAATGTGATCATCATACTGTGGTTGTGTTAGAAGGAGAGCCAAGGCATGGGTTGGTATAATACCATTGGGAGATGATATATTGGCATCATCTGCCACCACATAAACAAAACCAGCCTTTCCACTAGAAATCACAAGTTTTTCCTTGCTCTTTGATACTGCATGAGCTGCAGAACTCTTGAAACGAAGTATCTCGTCATAAGAGGATAGGATCCCTGAGTCATGCAAGAGTTCAATATTCATTTCTCGCGAATGACAACACCATGAGCAATCTGTAGTAGAGTTTACTTATTGGTAACGGCACAATATATTGTGACCATGTTTCCAACCATTGCAGCTGGAAGATTTCCATCAAGTTTCGAAGATATTTTAGAGAGAAACATGAGCAAAGCTGGACTGCTACTTTGCCAGAGCGTCATTTAAGCATATTCTTGTGTCATATGTTGACTGATCACGTTTAATCTCTTTAGATTATCAGATGATAACTTTGGACAACTTTAAAATATAGACGAGAATGCAAATTAATAAAAAACAAAGAACACACACTATAAACTCAGATAATCAGGTGAAAAAATGTGTACGAGTTTTCTAGTTAGCGTATTGATTGTTTGCCAGACAGACAGATCCAATGAAAATTCAGATGGAGTTAAATTTATTTATCTATAGGCTTCGTGGTTACAATCCCAAACATTTCTTTCCAGACAAATCATAAAAATATTATAAATCTCATAAAAAAATAATGTTAGCCAATAAAAATTCTTATAATATCAAAGACGTTTGAATTCAAAAGTCTTTGTATAGTACCTACCTATACATTCATTTTGTCTGCGTGTAGTTATGTTTTTCAATTATAAAAGTTTCTGCTTCTATGATACATACACACACAATCTGTCGGCTGATTATACAAATACAATTATGTACTTACTATATGCAAATTACCATATGCATATACTAAATGTACTTATTTTCTATTGAAAGATGTAATATATGACGATTTTTATTATCTAATTGTCTTCCTTTACCCAATAAACATACATTTTGTCACAAAAAGTAGGTCTCTATGTCATTTAGAAGTTGAGATATAGCCATTTCAATATATTTATTGTGGACCATGGCGGCCATTTTGAATTTTAAGTATAACAATTTTTGCTCAAGGGTGCAGTCACTGCACCCGGCTGGAATATCTTAAGGAAGGTCTTATCTACCATATAAAATAATAAAACATCTGTTATATCTCAAAACAAGGTTTACTGGTTTTCCACCAGACTAAATGTATAGTTAATGTTAATAACTATGTTCATTTTCTAAAGAATCAATGAATTTAAAATTTAGATTTTAACACTTTTTCAATAAAAAAGTGTTATATCTAAATTTATTAAAATTTTTCTTATTTAAAATTAATATTTTTAAACTTTCTAATTTTTTGTTATAATTGTTTTTAAATAAATAAATATTATTCATATTGCCAATTATAACATTTCAGCAAATTCAATAGATCCTTTTGATGCAGATATAAAAAACATGTTGACACTAATTTGACATTTAATTAAAAATAACATGTACACGATCAGAAGCTTATAGATTAATATATAATGACGATGTACTTATATCACTTACATAAAAATAATGAAATAATTTAAAGGCAGTGCTCTAACTTCTGACATTTGTCATAAGAATTTATTAAATTTGTCAACTTGTCACATTTTTTAATTAAGTAATTTTATATTTTTCATATAGTGGGTTCTCATTATTAAACATTTATGTTTCAGCGTACCAGGAGTGTTTAGGTTTAACCATTTGCACATACAGCGGGATCCAAAATTATTGATAAATTTTGTACAAATCTTAAAGCTGAAACGGAATTTTGTAGAAATTATGTACAGACTATTGACTATAAAACTTAGACATATTATTGCGTTGATTTACGTAGTAAAACAAAGAAAAAATATATTACGTAAAGTACTGGAAAAAATGTTTAATTAAATGTTTCACAGAAGGTAAAATGTTTTAAATTATTCAAAAAATAATAATTTAAATATATTATAAATTTACTATTTCAAAAACAAAGAATCTTTTTGACAAAATAAAATATTGCTAATATAAGTATTACTACAGACTTCTCTTGTTAATTAAAACATCAATGCCGAATTTATATTACGTGTATAGGGAAACTTTTACGTTTAAATGAATAATCTAAAAATAACAATAAAACAAAAACATTTCATAACTTTTTATTAATATGTTTTTCAATTATTATACTGCAAATGTTTCATTCAGTATTGTAATCCCTTTGAAGTAAAAAACGTTATTATATACACTTCGATAGAAGAACCTACTTTCTTAAAATATCATCTTTCCAAGAAATCATACAATAAACTAATAATAATAGGTACCAATTGTGTTATCTTGCATCCAGATATAACACATCCTATATATTATAGCACGAAGTTTATTGAATAATACATGATATAATTTAACATGTAGAAAACCCACTAAAATCTTCCATTATTCAATATAATGTTGAAAAGAGGAAAGAAACAATTTTATTATTTATCAAGTAGCAATAAATGTTTACGCTGTTAACTCGTGTTTCATTAAAAGGAGGATACTAAACCCCAAAACCAACATAAACGTTGAAACTACTGAGACGAAAGAGGCTGGATCGATCTGCTCGGAAGCATTCTAACATTAGCTAACAGCACGTTTTGCAAATATTCGAAGAGATTACATCCAAATATGTTAACAAATCTAATATTAGTAATGCCAACCGCGAGCTGGTGCGCTTTCTTGTCGAAAGAAAGAGATGCAATTATTTATTAATTGTATTCCACTCTCCCCTCCCCCGTTCTTTCAATGTAAACGAATCCCAATTTACAATATTTATTATAAATACTAAACAGTACTTACGAATATTTAATGAATTTTGTATTTACGTTTGAAATGAGTTAACTAAAATAAAATATATGAATATATAAATTAGTTATATTTATTTATAAATACTATTTATTATATTATTATAATTAAGGTAACAACGAGGAATTCTAGTAAACGATATTTGGTAATAAAACTCACTAAAAATTTGTATTTTATGAAGTCAATATACATGTACTTTCTTTCCGCTGTGTTTTTATAAATATGCACTACGTGTAAAAAAAGAGTCAATTCAAATCGACTCATTTTAGACGATTTACAGTAAGATGACTAGGCTACTAGACTCTTATTTAGTTCAAATATAATTGAGTGGAGGGAGTGTTAGTTACTCATCACCAGTCAATAGGAACTAATATTTTACATGCTTATTGACATTTAATTAACTTTTTCGAGTGAAATTTTACAATGTTCAAAAATACTATAGAACCCTGTTGTACTTTATACATTCATTGTTGTATTTAATTATTGTGTAAGTTGTTGAGAAAGCTTTGAGGCGTGGCTTGGACATTGACGGTCAAACTGGACAGTTATAACTATTTATGATGAGTTACATATTCCCGAAGTGTCCATCTACAGATCATGGATCAGTGCGTTCAAAAATGGTAAGAACCTGAAAGGCCAAATAAAGTAGGTATCTAAAAGCGACAAACTTCCTGTTATATACAATATTCAGTACCCAGACTTTCAGCGTCCAACTACATCAGCGCTGGCACGAAGCGGTTTCCTTTCGAACGATCTACAGATGCATGAATAATGTTGGCATTATGAGGCAAAGACGAACGATGGTTCCCACTTTCAGTCCAGCATACATCACAACAAGACTTGGGAGGTGTATGTCGCGGGCACATTGACGTGTAGTATGGAATAATGTCGTCTTCATGAATAAATTTCAATTAAGGCTCAGTGATTGAAATCTGTGGACGTAACACTACTAACCTTCGTGTTACTAAAGAATCTGAACCCTTCTCTTATGAGAACGCGAATTCAGCTCTTTTTAGAGATACCACAAATTGATTTATACAAATTGATTTTGTTAGTTGATATTTGTTAGTTGTAAAATTATAATATGGCCGTATATGTGTTATTACAGTATATGCAGAATAAATGCTGTACCTACCAATACAATAAACATAAAATATTAAAATTTCTAGGTTATCTATGTGAAATAACGGGCAAAATGGAATCGAAGACTAAATTCATCGGTGAAAAATAACACATTATAGATTTATACAAAAAGATGCAATGATATATTTTGTAATCAAGTCATTGAAATGATATTCATTCCTTAAGAGTAATTTATTATAACAAACATAAATGTTAACAACGTTACATTAAGCAGAATAATTAAATTATGACAATTCTGGATTATACACTGGAGTATAAACTAATATGGCTATGTCATTCTTTATATTACACTTTACTTACCAAACTCTTACAAAACAATTTTATCAATTTCCCACAAAATATGCTTCAAAATACCACAAACTAATGAATTTCTTATAAACAATTTCCAGTAAAAAACAGACTATTGTTTCTACATTTTTAACATACAGTTATGTACAAACTTTAAAACAAGTAAAATTTTTTTATAGAAAACACAGCTTACGTTTTTTATATGTATTTTGAATATATAGTTTTGAACTATATGTATAGGTTCAAAAATAACTTATGCATGAATATATAGAAATTTTTGGTACAGCTTCACTTTTGAGATAATGATTTTTAATTTACAAGCAGTTTTGATGTTTTGTGCGAAATTAGTGTCAGTAATTTTAATAATAAAACAAAATGTTATGATATAAAAAGAGAATCACAGTTCAGAATACTTACATGGCGTGAAATTTTCACGAAAATTATTTTAATCTATTTAAATAATTATCAGGGAGATTTAAAGGAACTGATTGAAAAGAGGTTTGCTAAATTTGATGTATCACTATTTTTATATACTTTTCTTCAACCGTATTTAACACATTTGTTCACCATATTTAACCATAAACATACACAGATTGCTATTTTTACGCAAAATAATCGATTATATAAAAATGCCCAAGTTTACTCCTAAGACTAATAAATTTATTATAAAATGTTAAACTCTAATTCTAGTAATCGGTAGTAACGCAATGATTCTTTTCATCTAACCGTGTTTTGTTCTATACTCCATTGTACGTCGCGACAGGCTACTTTTAATGTTCATTTAGGATTCCATGATTCCTAAAAATATTACGTGAAATACAAAGTTTAGATAAATAATTGTCTTGGAAGGGATTATACATATATTTCTAAACTTAAGCAGGTATTATTACTTTGTAGATAATTTTTCTGTAAAATCCATACTAAATTTTATATTTCCAGTAATCTGTTCGAAATCAGTTTGATTTCCGATCGAAATTTATGAAAAGTAGGACAAAAACCCATTTCCTATAAAACAATTCACAAATTCGTTGGTTTTTTGTAAGGAAAAGTATTTTCTTTTAATTTTTAATATAATAGTATAATTAATATTTAATTTTATATATTACTTTTTTTTTTTTGACTGTCTAATACTCGTATTGTGGGTAGGAACTAAATTTCAATTTACATTAATATGTAGTTTGAAATATTTTTCGATATTTAATTCTGTGAATAAGTGAATATAATGCTTGTTATTTGGGAAAATTGTAAAAACTCGTATTTAAATACTCGTAAATTAAAAACTCGTAAATTAAAAACGGAGCTATAATAGCCGTTACAACATCCATGTAGCCCATACACTATTAAAAGCTGGCGGCCGTGAGTCCACCTCGAACATCAAGTAACATTGACAACTATTAAATACTATCTGTTCATACAAATTAATTATTCAATACGATATTTTGTACATGACTTCTCTTTTACGAATTTTCAAATACAGGTTTTTCAATATAACTTTTCGAATACGATTAGTTCATCGACGACTTTTTAATTACGAGTTTTTGAATACGAGGTCTTCATTACGAGTTTTTTATGGACAATTTGATAATATTTACGAGTTTTCACTATGAATCCATACAAATACATACATGCATGCAACAAGGACTACTAAAACAAATTTAATGTCATTTAATCCATTATTATGCCCAATTCTTCGTAAGTGAGACAAATCACATCGATTTTAATATATAGAATGTAGGTTGTGAAGTTTAAATATCCTCAACAATCATCTCACTAATACGAATTCTACTATTATTGAGTAAGTATGGTTGATTAATATTAAATTAATGATAGGGTTGCATTATTTTTATGCAATATATTATAAATAATACATGCAGATATATACAAATACATATACATGCGTGCATCAAAGACTACTACTACAAATTTAATGTAATTTAATAATTAATTATATAATTAAATGTGAATTAAGCTTCAATTCAAATATATTTTGTAGACAAATTTCATTTGGTCACTTTAGAGAACAAGTTTAGTATTTACAGGAAAATATTTGAAGTTGTTACTGCACGATTCTAGCCCACTGTTCACAACTTATACAGATATAAATTACTTACATCATATTTTCTGTTAATTTTAACGACATATACGAAAACCCCAAAACTTACATTCTCCACTTCTTGCCATTCTTCCATTTCCCCTATCTTATGTCGCATTAATGAAAAGTCTGGGATGTGCCAACTACTAAAAGATGACCAATTTACGAATCAAATAAATTAAAGAGGATTAAACTATATTAAACTACAACAGCAATTTTCACTAGTTCGTGAAATATGTATTTAGGGTCAATTAAACCGATAAAAAACACACTGATGTTTTTTATCTCATGTACGTTTAACGACTGTTATTCCTTTTAAATTGTTATTTAAATTTATGAAGATATTATGATAACACTGAAATGATATTTGTACCATAATAAATAATAATTATATATGAATATATTCTTTGTACTAGTGGCCTGCTAAAGCCTTGCCTATAACATTAAAACTTAGTAAAACATTAGTATATAATTGAATATGCACGATATACGTTAACCTCTACACTTTTTAGTTGTTTTGTTGTGTACACTAATAGACATTTAAATTTATCTATTAAATCTATGTGCTAGAACTGTATGAGATGTACATCTAAATATACAAAACTATTTCTAAATTAAAGCAAAGTACTCTATGTTAAGTTACATTGTATTTTTATGAATTTTGCATTTAAGGGAAATATTTGTTGTTTCTTATGCCATACTAGAATTTTTTTATTCTACAATGATCACTAATTATTGTATCAGATTCAGGATTTATTATTATTTATAAAATTCAAAATGTTCGCAATTGTTAGACACATTCACATTGATGACATTTCTGTAAAATCATATTTTCGGGTAATAATCTAAATGAATTTGTTGTACCTTAACTTAGAATGTTCATGTTCAATTTCATATTAAATTTAAAAATAATATAATATAAATATTTTCCACAAAAGAATAAAGTCTTCAAATGTATGAAGTTCTAAAAATGTAATTTTTTCCTAATCCGACTATTATTTAATTATATTTCATATGTTGCCTTTCATCTCAATTTTATCTGTATAACTTTGTCAGCTATATGTTGCGTCCGCGTTTTGTTATTATATATATATATGAGTTTATATGCATTTGGCTAAATATATGTTTTTTTATTTTAAGAACAGTTTTTTGTGTTTTATTGTTTTAAATTGTTGAATTTATAAACATGCATACATGTAAGTGGACTATAGTACCTAAAGTTTATTTCCTAATTTAATCACAAATTATTTAAAATCTAATTAAAACAATTATTTAAAATCAAGCTTCAAATCAGCAAAACTACGATTATCATAATGAAATTCTATGATATGAAGTTATGTATATAAATATATATACATACAAATTCTATGCTTTGATTTTAGGAAGCCAAAATCATGAAAAATAGGTCAGCCTGAATAATTTCATAAAATGTTAGCTTTCCCAGTTTGTAGTTTTAGTAGACCCTAATTTATATAAATTACCTTCTATAGGTTTTTTATTAAAATAAAATTGCATGCCATATTTATAACACGCTGCATTAAATCTATTTTGAACTTATTCAATATTATCCTACAAATTTATTTGACACATTACAGGTAAAAGGGATGAAATACAACCTGGGAATTAAACAATTTATGAAGGAATTATAAAAATGTGTTAATAATGTGGCTGCAGAAGTAATCCTGAAAGGTATAATAATTGTTCAAGGAAATACGATCCTAATGAATTATTTAGATGTGGCTATCTATTATGGAATATGGAAAATAGATCAGTCAGATAATTTCATTCGAATCAATTAAATTATCTAAACATAAATTAGTTATACTCGTTAACTTAATTAGAAAAAAATGTTTCATCTCTTCAAATTTATACTAATCAACAAAACTATACTTATTCGGGGTTAATTTTAATCAATAATTTCAAGGAACAGGGCATAATTAGATGATGAATTGTTTTTTACAACTGACTATTGCAGCAGAAACTCTTTCAAGTGTGATTTACGATGTTTCAAATGTAATTTATACTATACATAAAATACTGTTAACAAAATGTTAATCGGTTGTCAAAAATGAAAACAGCCATGTATAATTTTCGGACTAAAATTTAAATTTTATAATAATATATATTTGTACAGAAAAAAACAATAATGATCCTGTCGCTCTAATTTTTTGCAATATATTAGTATTCAATACAAGTGTACACAGAGATTCATTTTTTACAATGTATACCTACCAATTTAATTTATAATTTACGTATATTTAAGTCATTCAGTATTATTTTTGAATTTAACTTTATTGACCCTTACTGACGCAATTTTTTTATTTAGAAATTTACTAATAAACTACTACAGGTTGTGTCATAAGTTCCTACGACATAGGGAAAACAAAAGCATACAAGTTATTATAGTCATTATAATAGACATATCTTCATAGACACATATTCATAAATTCCTAAGACAGAAAAAGCAATTGCGATCTATAGAGATATGCATTGAATATTTATTAAAAATTAAAAATTTGTATACAGCAATACGAATTATCAAATACATGTACATATACATATCAACGTCTATCATCAAAATCAATTATATGTGGATACTATGTTTTTGAATAATTGATCCAGTATAAAGTGGTTATAAGCAAAATGGTAATTAAAAATATTGTATTACTTATTTGTTTCTTATTAACATGTATATACTTTATTTTTAATTCTTTTTTTAGCGTTCAAAAATTAAATGTTAAAAATGTTTGTATCTGGCCTTTTGTTTCAGTAACACAGATTGTAAAAGCTCAAGCCAGACATTCCAATTAGATATAAGGCTTAGGATAACAATACTGGAGCATGGTGTTTAGCTGTTGAATATATTTTGATTGGCCTTATTACAAATTGAAAAATACCTGCTTTTTCTATAAAAAAATCGTATAAAATAGGTATTTTGAGTTTATCAAAACGTAGACAATTTTGTCGTATAACTTGAAGTGACAATGGACTTTTTGTACTGTCAAAAATAACATTTTTTACTCAATTTAAAATACTGTTTTTATAAATGAATATAAAACAACTAAAACCATATTAATAATATGCCCTTTATTTTTTTATATTTACATGCTCATATATGTAGCTCTATTTATTTCAAAAAAATAGATACGTACCTATAAATGATTATATTCATTAAATAAAAATATTCCTAAAATTAAATTTTGTTTAAAAATAATATTTACCATATATGTAAGTCATAATAGTATATAATATATGATATACATAATATATAGTATCCTTAAAAAATCGATATACATTGAAGATTAATGTTAAGTCTAATTTTCTTTCACGCTGCTACAGCTGTTCTTTATAAAAATTATTTAAACCAAATTTCAAGACAATATATTATAGAAAGTTATTATAGCTATAAAACGTTCGTAATGTGTTCAATTTGTTTCCAATACATAGCAGATACGATAATTTTTAAAGCAGTTAAATGTTGCTTTCCAATATTGTATATACGTATATATATTGCAAAATATAAAAAAACACCGCTACTATACAAGCAAAAATTAAACAGAAATATGTGCATATTCTAACAGATAAAACGGAAGAAGAAGTACATTTGTATATCTTCCCCACGAAAGAATACATAAAAGTATAATTCCATTTTCATCGTTAATCTAAACCCGATGGTATTTCGATCCGATCTTCAATCCGATGTTACTATATACATATTATGGCTGTACTGTTTAATATACAAAAATTGCAAATTACAGACATATATTGATCCGTCACCAAAACCAGCTAGCCAACATCGCTGGAATGTGTAAATTCGATTTTTTATCTGTATGTGTACGTACGAAGGGCCAATACATAGAAAATAGCAACATTGCTATTCATGCGAAAGATATCAGAAAAAGACGACGACTAAAACGTCATAGTCAGCAGTACTATAAATTAGTAGTAAGTACATGCACGACTACCTCAGTGATATTGCAGCTAACTTGCATGAATCGACACGGGGCTTACATAGTGCCCCTCTCATATACACATTGCAGATGGACCTAGCAATCTGACATAGGCATATTAAGATGCTCTAAAACCGTACATATTAGATAGATATCCTGCGGATGACGTATAGCATACCACCCCCATCTTTCATACGACTATTCCGTCTCCAATATCAGTGGAAAAGCTAATGCTGCTGGGTGCACCGAAAAAGTCAAGAAGACGCGCGTAGAAAAGCGAAAGAGAGTTTGAATCCGTTTATATCTTCCTCTCTCCCCCTTTCCGCACTTTTTGAGGTAGAAAATCGTCTGGATCTTTATTCCGCACCCTTCTCGCTTCAGTTTATTAGTCTCGTAGTTCCAGGACCCGCTAGGGCCAACAACCGAGTATAGATTAATATTGTAACTATTTTGGTGCCTTTTTCCATAATATCTTTTATTTGAATCTATCGTTGGTAAACTACAGCTACCTAGTGGTGTTATACGTGTTATACTTACTATAAACTAGCGACGAAAGAAGGTTTAGATCAAAATATTGTCGTGATATTTGCTATTCTGTGTTTTCTTGTGTTTGATCCGGAATAAATCAAAATAAATCATCAACTTTTCTCCATCACGCCTGACTTCTTCGCTCAATACTGTGTTATTTTCTTATTTGTCATAATATAAGCTATTACTTCCGTAAAAATCAACATTTTAAGATGAAGGAAAATGGACGTAACTTTATTGATAGTCTGATGGTAAGTTTGATTTGTGCATCAGCATTTTTAAAATAGTTAATTACGAGTACATGTAGTGTTTCTTTGTAATTTTATGTTTGCATCCATTATTCTCCATCCTGCATTCATTATATTCTTAGTGAAAATAATAGCGTTATAGTGTTATTACTCAAATAAATATCTAGTAGACAGATAAGCTTGACAAGACGAGGAGATACTGTATTTAGTAGCTTTCACTAAAAGTAAACTGCACACTTGATGAGAGTAAAGGCCAATCTGTTGACATCTTGCAAGGTGCCACTAAACATTCCTCTTTCTGTGCATGATATATTTCTCTGGTGGGCATACATATACTCTGCCTCCGATAAGTCAAACATATCATGTATATCAAGTTGATGGCTATATATGATCATGCTCGTACTGATACAAGTTCCAAGTCATATAGAAAGCAAGACATGATTATTGAAAGATAAGGTAAGGAAGGGGAAGAATATTGAGAAATAAATAGATATTCGAGCAGAAGTAAACAAGACATCTGTACGAATATTTCATACGAACGAGCAAGGATGAAAGTTTGAAAACTCGTCACATATAGCTGTTTTTCTCTCCTTCCAGTTGTGATAAAAAAATAATTTCGGCAGATAACCATCGCATTTCACAGTATGGGGTTACTAAACTGGAACTATACGCAGCATAACATACAGGTTTCGGAAAAGTTTTTGCCAATACAGTAGCACGTTGATGATAAAATAAAAATATCAAATTATTCGGCGGTATCATCTTCATATATGGAACTAAATTAAACATGCTTCATCACATTATCGTCAATAATTCCATTTTAAATGTAGCACAAATATACACTTACTATAAAAATCGGTGAAAAGAAGTGTCGTGTGCGGTCAATGTGCTTCAAAACGGACTTTTATACTTTATTTATGTAAGAACAATTATTTTGAGGTTTTTGTAATTTGATTTTTGTTCTGATGATCGAAACGTTACAATGGCAGCTTTCGGAATGAAAACAGAATGGTTGGCGACACTTCAGAAATTGGGATACTCGGGTCAATCGAAACAAAAAGATCGATTGTTTAAACTTGTCCAGAATCTCGTTCAGGTGAGAACAAGATAAGGATTTGGGTTACATTCCTATTATGGATACATATAAATATGCATCGGATACGTATAATTATCGGAATATACACAAATTCTATTTTACATATTTATTGGACTCAGAAATAATAACCATAAGACAAATGTTGCATTTATTTATTATTATTAATTTTAAAACAATTAATATAATTTAAAAGAAATTATTTTAAAAGTAATTGTATATACCTACCATTATTCTATTATGACAAAACATGTATATGACATAAGCAGTGTTGTTCAGAAACTATTTAAATACAAACTGAAGTGTAAATAAACATCTTTAATTTGAAATTGTAATATTATATTATATTTGGAGTGTTAAAAATATGAGTATTTAATTTATTCCTAAAAAAATTAGAACATTTATTTCTAAATATTTCTATGGTAAGAATAAATAAAATGTTAATTTCATTTACCTACGTTTATATATGCTATACAACATCAAAATTTAAAATGAAATTCTTTTGAAATAAATTTGTTTTGACTGTAAAGACTACATATAAAAAATAAACCAAATAATTATCAAAACATAGGTTACATTAATTAATCATTTTGAGCAAATTAAACTTTTAATAAAAATATTCATCAAAGAATATATACTTATAAATGTATATATACTTTCTTATTTTAAATTATTTGTCTTTTAGGGATCATTTGTAATTCCCATATTTTTAATATATTTAATATATCTTTATAGCTCAAGTTATTTATAATAAAAGAGGAAAGTTAGGTTCTAAATGTTTGTTCAGCTTTATCTCATAATAATTCTATAATATAAAAAAAAGTTATATACACATATATAATTGTAAACTTTTTTATATTGTTTTTATTTAAAACATTTTTCTATATATAATAATAAGTATTTATTTTTATGCTTAAATGAATTTGGTAATATATTTTTTAAGTGAAAGATGTAAAATTACATAGTTCTATGTAAAACATAAATTCATAAAAATAAATATTCTCTTAATTATATCAAATTAAAATATTGCTGTATTATTATAATTAATACATTACACTATTATGCAATTATTTCTATTATATTTTCTATTAATTCAGTAATAGTATAGTACAAAATAAAACTTTAAACTAAATAGACATAAACTACTATTAAACTATGCACAGCCATGTATATAATACGATGTGAATATCTTTCAAACTAGAATTTCTTATAAAATCATATGTACTATATGGCAAATCAAAGTAATGCTAATGAAAAAATATAATATGTATATATACTAATACACGAGAAAATATTTTTCAAACAAATATAATTACTTCATTATTTTATTATTCATGAACATTTTTTAAACAATATTGACGGCAAAAATGTACCACAAAAATGCCGTCATTATGTTTATTTTAATAATTATCGAATTTCAACATTAACGAGTACACATCTAACATCAAAGCTGCTAGCGGAATCTAAAGATAAGCGTTTTATTATATAATCTCTCTTCCGTAGACGGATGAAATTTACACATCGCAAAAGTCATAATTACATCAAGTGCATTGAACAGAAGATACAACTTTGGTCAAACACATTGAACAAGTAGGTATTACAGTAGACGTCATCCAACTTTTGAAGTAATATTTTCAATGTATGTGCATAAATCAAAATCAAATATGAAGTACGTATATTCCTATTTTATAATATATCGATTGTATAGGTAAACATTGAATTTTCCATCTGGTTTTTTTCTCAACACGCGATACAAAAACGAATCATTAATATACCCAAAAATTATGCCCCCCCCCCCCATCCCACTGCGCAGTATGACTCTACAGTCTAGTCTTCACCCCCACCTGTAAGAATCTATGATAAAAATTACCTTCTATGCATATACAGACATCCAGACATACATACATTTACATATTCGAAAGAATGCCTGCTTGCACATTTCAATGCCATCATTCCTCTCTATTTCATGGATCAAAATTTCTGCGTCTACTGTGTACCTATTGAAAGGTACAAGTCCATATTATGTTCAACAAGTTTTTAGACTTAAATGTACATTTGTAAATATTCCTTCGGTATAATTCACCTATTTTTATGTGCATTCGTATATTCTAAACTAATTCTTATAAAAATAAGCAGTATACTATATTACCTATTATAGGATAGACTTCGACATTTACAAATTGTTTAGTTTTAATATTTCATTTACTATTTCTTAAATCATAATACATATTATCATATACATTAATTTTTATGAAATATGTCAACATATAATTACAGTATATGATTATTTTTGTCCACATATGATATTTGATAAAATAGTATATATATTTCATATCTTGATCCAGAATGCATCTGATCATACTATCCTTCTTATAACAAAAGAGCATTTTAATTCTTATACATTTTATTATAAAAAGTAATAACTCGATTCGATATTTTATTGTCAATATTATCGATACAATTATAACATTTTATTTAATGATATAATTATATAATCATATTATACTATTTGCTATATTTATAATAAAGATATTTTTCTATTAAAAATATTAATTTATGCTCAATTGTATGTATTTAATTAGTATAGACATCTTCCTACAAATAAATCTGAGACTGGTCGAAGATCAAAAAACAAAAAGATTTGGATATGTGACACTTTAAAATATGACACGAAATTCCATTATTTAAAGTAATAATGTAAATATTTTTTATTAAATAAATGTTATTTAATTTTCTAAAAAAAATCAAATGAATATTATATAAAACCTGTAACTTTCTATCAATTTGCGATCACACTATCAGAAACTTAACAGATTTATTATATTTTTATTTTATTGAAAACATAAATAAGAACACTTAACTGTTTGCAACGACGAAATAAGAATATTATATTTCATTTATTCATTTATTCATTCATTGAACAATATATTAACAATATATTTCCAGTTTAACAAACAATCAAAATATGCTATGCTCAATTTCATTTAATTTAATTTAATTTTAATAAACTATTAAATAAGCATAAGAAAATCGACGGCCAGACAAATTATATTTCTTATATTAAAAATGCACAGCAATTTTAAGAAGCTGCTCTTCAGTGAATAAATGAAATTTACATAAACATTTTCCACATATATACATAGACAAATAGAACGTAACATAAGGGCGCCATTAAATTTCATTTCAAAATTCTCAAAATGTCTACATATGCGATGAATGCGTTACAGATACATTAATATTTAATTACTATATACAAGCACTTTAACAAAATGTAAATATTTTAACTTAATAATTTGATCAATTATATGACGAAATTTGAATATTGTCTTCAGATAAATGTATAAGCTTATTCAGTAGCCATAATTAAACTAAAGCTGTGTGCCTTGTTAATAAAGGTATGTCTTCTAATTTTATTTGTATATTTCAAACTTCAAAGTAAGACTATATTATACGTATAAGTGAAATGTTTTCTAGTTCAATGTTTCAATTGTCACTGTTGTCATGTCAATTTTCGATACTTCAATTTTTCCATTATATTATTTTTATAATATTAAATCTAGTTGAATATTTTGTTTCATCTTAATTATTATATATATGTAAAATCAACAGAGTAATTCTCAAACATTTCAATTTCATATTTCATAAATTAACTATGAAACAAATTGAAATCATATGAAAGGAAAAACAGTTTATGCATAACTCTTAAATAACTTTTATATTGCAGGAAAATATATACCAGATACATACATATATACATGTTTTTTAAACATGGAGGATCATTGCAAAGGGGTACGCAAAGCATATATTTATAATCCGAAGGGGGATTTGTACTGTATTAGACTGCGTACCTTAGAAGATAAGAATATAAGTCGTACATAGAGAATTTAAAATAATGCAAATTTGACGTTTGCATACCGATTAAAGAATGTAAAGAATAATTAGCAATGCAGCAATAAATTAGATTTTTTATTTCAAATGATAGTTAATTGATATCTTTTTAGAAGTAAACGCGTAAATAGAGAGACAAGAAGATAAGTGAAATATAAGGAACGACACACAGAATTCTTTCTTTGATTTAAATCTGAAAAATATGTTACTATTTGGCGTATGAATACATGAATTTTGAAGACCTGATGTACTTCTTTCTCTGTATAAGTAGCATACGTACCCGATGGGAGGAATGGAGTAAAAAATGTGTATGCGTACATACTTTATTCACAACCACTAAGCTGTTTTTATTACATTTCCATAAAGAAAATCGAGGCAAATTCATAAACAAATATATATGCACGATACGACTAAAGTATCACATAACACACACTTGAAGCAATAATTGTAACATAATTGTGTCGATTGACACAGTTTTAAAATGTTGGACACAAAAAATTGACAATTTGTGTCAGATGACACATTAACATTTTTCAGTGTATTAATTAATATTATGCTAAAAATGAAGTAATCTACAAACAGTTTGATTTATTAAATAACCGTATCTGTATATAAATTGCAAAAATGTACATAAATTTAAAAATATTTAAAATTAATCTATAATACAAAATGTTTTATAATAAATAAACTTTATATATTTAACCAATAATTATTAAATTAGAGCAATATTTTCTCAGAACAATTAAATGTATAAATAACATTAAAACAAAGAGCTACAGGAATCCTATCTTTAAGAGGAAAATTACAACTAATTTTACAAATAGAAAAAACAAGATTAGCATTTAGATTGAATTACCTGCATAAACGACAAAAGGTTTACTTCAACTTAATAGAGACTTTGAATGATGATGTTGATGCTGATTCTGATGCTAATGCTGATGCTAATGCTGATGCTGATGCTGATGCTGATGCTGATGGTTGCAGCGAAAAATGTTGCACATCTAATAAATAAGTTTTATTGACTTTATTTTAATTTTGTAATTTTATAGCAATAATCAATATGTGGTATCTCTAAAAGAGCTGATTAGAGAAGGATTCAGATTCATTAGCAACACGAAGGTTTTGTTACGTCTACGGGCTTCATGTTACATCCATTCTTTCTATTTGAAAGAAACCCGTTTTGTGCCAGCGCTGACGGAGTTGGGGACCACGGGCTAAGTGCCAGTCTGCAGAGAAGTTTGTCGCTACTTGAAGTTGTTTTACTTGACTTTCCAGGGCTCTTGTTTCGATTGGCCACTGGTGGAACCAGCGAAGGAGGAGCAGCAGCCGTCATCACAGTTGGTGTTCAACAGAAACCCCCATTACTATTGAAACCATAAAGAAAAGGCGAAGCAGGTTCACCAGCTCATACGAAGAAGAGAAAACGGCCCAGAAACTAGCATTCTATGCCATTAGAGACAGGTTTCTGAATAAAAAGAAAATTATCATCTGCTCGGACAGCCAGTCTCTCCTGAAAGCTCTAAAAGTGACTCACCAGAATGGAGTATTATTAATGAAAATCTCGGCCGCCTATCATGCAACGTCACTCTTCAATGGGTTCCCGACCACGTTGACGTTCCCGGGAACGAGCTGGCAGATAAAGAGACAACCAGCATTGATGAACCACAGATACTCCGACCCCCCTCAGATGTGCCTTTACAGCTACATTAACAACTCTATTAAAGACCTACCGCCAACTCACCCTAGAGTATTCACAGTCTACGCAACGAAGTCCAAATAACCAAACCTAAACCGTCAATATTCTGTCCTGTTAGCCAGGCTTCGCAGTGGCCGCGCTATGCGCAGTTTCGTGCCTACCAAAGCCATCTGGACCCTGCGAAAGATCCATCCTGACCCCCCCCCCCCCTCCCTGTCCAGGTGTCCCTCACACCCTCGAACATTGACTCCAGGATTGCCCCAAGACTATTAAACAGAATCTAGAATTTTTTGGTGAGCCACGTCCGTCTCTTTCCGTTTTGTCATCTCACCAAAGAGAAGTGGTCCTGCTGACACGGCGGGTAATCTTATAGACCTCCGCGGCAGGTGGTGCCGCTCACATCAACAACAGCAACTCTTGTTTAGAAGGTTCTTACCATTTCTGAACTTACTGATCCATCTATATAGATGGATGCTTGAGAAATAATTGTAATACCTAACGCTTACCTTAAATAGTGCCTTTGAATATTTTTTAATGTCACTCGAAAAAGTTAATTAAATGTCAACAAATGTGTAAAATAATAGTTCATATTGATTGGTGATGAGTAACTAACACTCCCTCCACTCATTTATATTTGAACTAAATTAGAGCCTAGCAGCCTAATAGTCTTACAGTGAATCGTCTAAGATTTCGTCGATTAGAATTTTCTCATTCTTTTTGACACCTACATAAGTATATTTATTAAAAAAATTGACGTATAATTAGAATTAGAATAACTTAAGCGTTGTATCTAACTTAAATAATTACAAACAAGTACATGAAAATAATACATATATAAATATTTAGAAAATATATTTATTTATTTCTAGTTAATTTCAGTCTTATTAAAATTTCACAAAAAATTGTGTAAATTGTAATTTAATAAATATATAAATATACCGTTTAAAGAAGCAACTTTCAACAATCCTTTTAATCGTTTTTTTATATGCTTTCTTTATAAGCGAGTTTTACATTAAATTGACAATTTAATGGATTGTTTGAAATTGAAAAACTAAATTTTAATCTATATAAAATTTCTATTGAATTTTATATTCTTTCAGCGTAATTATCACTTCTAAAAACAAATAATATTTTATCTTTCGCCGTAGCAGAAATATACACGACTTAGGGTGGGGATGGGGGGAGGGAGGACGAACAAAGTAAAAAATAAATGAATGGGAGAAAAATGGGAGAAGAGAGGAGGATGGAGAGAAAATGGGAAAAAGTGAAGGAATGGGAGGAAATGACTATATAGATATAGCTTATATAATGGCCATATAAGCTATCTTATTTTCAAATTGAATGTAATTTATTAATTATGTATGTGTGCATTATGTTTATTGTATGGAGAAAATCATTTTATTAATAACACTTCACAACAGCTGCTCCAATATCAAATAACATTAATAACATCAGTCAAGAATAATCTATGAATTTATCTTTTACATTTAAGCTTGCTTTAAATAACCTCTAAAATATTTAAAATATTGAACATAATTGAGAATACCTTATCAATTTTATATTCTAATAACAAAATTTTCTAAATATAACTATTGTTCTTTACGATAATGTATAAATATAATCTAACTTAATTGATATAATTATTGAAAATAAATAAGTTATATAATCGCTATATTTGATAAAGTAAATTAAATGTTATTTTATAAATATATATGTATATTTAAAGTAAAAATTTAAGCATTAAACTATTTCCTTTTCCGAAATTTATTCTAATGGGAAAATATTACGTATCAAAATATAAAACTGTAACCCCAATAATTAATTGCTTTTTAAATTAATATTTGTTAGTTAAATGCTGCAAAAAATAATTACTTGACATAGGAAATTATTAAAATAATAAAACCACAATTAAGTCATAAATTAAAAGCTTAATAGAGACAACTATTTTCCTATTCGATTAATAAAATTGAATAAGATAAGATAACTACCTTCAAATAATGAAGTAACACATTAAAAAAGATAAAAATTTACAAAATCAAATGTCATGAATTTTTGTGTCTAAAGAAAAATTAAAGTAGGAACTCAAGTCATTCTTAGTTAGTTAAAAATTTACAAATTACATCTGATTCCAGTCATCAGTGAATTAAAAATAGTCATTTTGCTAATTACCTATCTAGCTCTACTTATTAAATATATATGGACGTACATTAGGTATATCTCAATATCCATTATTTGTTTTATCTCTGTATATATTGTTCAATAGACATTGAAAGAATATATGCGTTATACTTATAATTTATTAATAAGTATTAACAATACAAGAATTAAAAGCGTAAAATATGATAAAGCTTTGTAAAGACATAATTTGGATTATACTTGTACAATAACGCTGAATTGTTATATTTAAATTATAAATTATAATATACGCACATATATTCATACATATTACAAATATTCTCCGATATTAATAATAAATGTGATAAATGGAAATATAATTATACTACTGAATAAGTAGTACAATTTTTAATTCCATATTATATAAATCTCCAACTCATCATATTTTCTCTGAAAAAGTTAACTATAGGGTCTGTTACGCATCTCATATTTATTTTGATGATATAGTAAGATTATTATGATTAAACAAATTTAAGTAAATGTTATGTATGTGCTTATACATATGTGTACATATATACATATATTCATGTTGCAATTCGCTATCGTTACATTCTTTTTCATTTAAATTTCATATTATGCTATGTGTCTTAAAATCCTCATAAAATTTGAATATTTTCCTGGTTTAAATTGGCAGCTCGTTCTTTGTTTTATAGTTGTTCAAACAGGTAATTACATCGACAATTAGCAGATTTCTGGTCTTAAACACATTCTTAATTTCCTCAAGGCTGGACTTGTTATCATTCACGATACGCACCCTATTCTCATTCTCCTTCGCAATCAAGTGTTTAGAAGAAACCACCTCAGCTTGGAAGAAAGAGGAAAAGATTCCTGCTGATCTGGCTATTATTCTATTCTTCCATTTCGGTGATCTGCCACTCCCGTTAGTGTTTACCACAGCCACATCACCATATTTCCTGCCTCCATTTCACTAACCATCAGTGTAGAGGAGGACAACATCAAAGCTTCTATCTATTATCTGTCAGTCTTTCAGCCGATAGTCTTAACTTGTGTTCTGCTACCACTTTTCTTCCTTCACCTGTATCTATTTAAAGGTATCATATATTTTTATTTCTTCATCAATAAGTCGTCTATTAGATGTTCGCAGCATTTTTTTACTATGAATGTGTTCAATGCTTCATTAATGGCTTTTTTCGATCTTGAAAGTTGTGGTTTTACTGATTTCACCACAGCTTCTAGTTGTTGTTAATAACCTCTTTATACCTACTTTAATCTACTGCCTTCCAGTTCCATACTAAACTAGGCAAACTTTTCCCTTTTCTTCCTCTATCATTTCTTTTAATTACTATAGAAAGATGGTTCAAACCAAGAGCACAATATATACTGTCCATTTATATTTACATGTTAAATGTAATATCAGTAGTAGATGCTCTACTTGTTCCCCTCTCAAACCTAGTAACCCCCTTCCAGTAGATAGTATCCTTCCATCTCGGGGATTTTAGCCAGGAGGTGGTCACTGTTCCATTGCATGATTCTCAGATCTCTACTCTCTCCTCTCTTGTTATTACCCTTTTCTTAAAATACTAGATCATTCTTATCAGTCAGTACCGCAACACTTCTTTTGGCATCTTCCTTTTTTCATTCGTTAAATTCTAACTTTTCACCTCTTTTCAGTAATCTGTTCAGGACTTGCCTACTACATTAGGTTGATGCACTTCTTGAGGACAATCTTCTTACAATTTATTCATTGGACCCCTTGTCCAGCATTTCTTCTTCCTTTGTACTTAACACACTTTCCCCAAGGGTGGAAAGTGTCACACTTTCACTGATCTCCACACATCTCCAGTTCTGTCCTCATCACTTGATTCTGCAGATTGGTCAATACCGTTACCTTCAGCAATACATCTCTTGCCGATACATTCACGGTCTTTGTCTCTATACTATCTCGGTACCCCGGTGCATCTAGCATGGGGTAAAACACTAAACTTGGTACACTGTGTTCCGGGGGTATCTTTTCTTACACACCATGCATCTTCTCTTCTCTTCTGTTGGGTCCGGGTTTCTCTCAGCGTCGCCGGCTTGGATAATTAGTTGCCAAAAGTACACAGTCAAATAATATTCCTCTGGATCTTCAACAATACTGAGTTCTGTTGATTTTATCTCTGAGGGGGTCTACAGCACACCACGGGGAAATTTTGTATTGATCAACAACAACAACATTAACTGTAGTGTAGTTGTTGTCATCATTGTTTGATGTTATTTTTTTACTCTGTTGTTGTTTAAAACTGGTTGAACAGGTCAAAGCATGACAGTGCACCATAGGTCAAAGACTCAGAGACTTGCAAATATAGCAACTAAGTATGCTTTATTTTGATGTCCTTGTTGAGGCCTAATAAAAGCCTATAAACGTCTCCCTTAGGGAGCAATACATCTAGTAACTAAATTATTTATTGTGTATAAATGTATTCATTATATTATACATGTATATTTACATGGGCCTGGCCAGGGGGGTTCGATAGGTTCGGTTGAACCCCTCCGCAGAACAAATTTGGGCCGCTCAATGGAGTAAAAATGTTTGTAATGCATTACAATTTTATTCGATTGTGTACAGATTTGTTAATATCTATGTACCTACTAGTTTGCA
>JAYRBW010069583.1:0-51397 GCA_036023295.1 Invenusta paracnida | reverse complement strand
TTTATTATTAAGAAAATTATTAAGTATATTCCTGCCATTATAATACGTTTATGTCTTAATTAATAGAAATATCAAAATTAAATTGATAAATTCATTAAATTAATAGAAAACACATTAAATTTAATGAAGTTAAACAATCATAAATATCCTAGACAAAATGCTTTTAGTATAATAGTTTTCTTTAAGTAGTCCAATACTATTAACCTAAGAACCCATTTCACGGATATTTCATTTCTTTTATGGGTTGAGCTAACACACTTTTTGCCATTGTTTGCATATATTAATATTCATTAAACTGTTTCTTAATTGATTTGATGTTATGTTTAATTCATTGTATCCACTGATTTTGTTGAATAGACCGAAGACACCATTGTGGGTATATTCCAAAATTACTAAGAAGGGGTCGGATAATTTTTAAATAAGAATATACACAGTTCGCATTTGTCTAATAACTAAGATAAACAAGGCTTTGTATTTTATAAGGAAATAGCATGATATCATGATAATATAACGTACGGTATACCATACACATAGAGAATTATAAAGTATAGATTCAGATTCAATTATTCAAAAAAATCGAGTATAAACAATAAATTTATTTCAAACTTCTTATTTTCGTATGTACTGCACAAACGCGACCGTTTATGGTGCATATTTCACAACATAATTTATAGGTGTACTCTCATCATTATATGTATACCAACAAGGGAACATTAGAAATAGTATCACAATACAGCGGTGCAATTGCAAGTATTATATGAAAGTTACGACCTTGTTTCCTTCATCAGAATATAATCTTTCGGGGTCTGTATAAATTTATTGTATCTTTTATTCTATACTCATGAGTAGTTTTATGTAATTAACTAAGCTATTATTCTTCTTTATGTGGATGACATTATATATATTTATGAAGTTATAAAGATGCAGGTGTCCTGATTGTAACGACACTGAAAACTTATGAATTATTCTCTCTATAATTGCTTTTTATATGGGCCAAGAAAAAATTACCTTAATTGTTCAAAATATAGTATATATATATAGACACATACGGAGGACGTGAAAAACAATAATTTTAGATGTATTATACCAGGGACTTGTTTTCTTAAAACAAAAGCTTCTTTAGAGCAAATCCATACTGGTAAACAAAGGATTGCTCTCTCCATGTAAAAGTTTATGCTTGTACCAACTGTCCAATTATAAAATAATATTTTGAAATAAACGATAGCGTTAAATGATTAAAATAATGGGAACAAAATGAGTCCTATATGTACTAGAAACATATTTCCAAGTATTTTCTATGCTTTTATTATTATATTTTTCTGAAAATAATAGCATATGTTTATAAAACTGATTATTATTTAAATATTTATAGGAGTAATTGATGCAAATCCTTAATAAATAATTTGTTCATTTCATAAACTATAAAAGAATAAATAGCTTCAAAGAAATGTGAAGTTGCATACAATAAAAATTAACTTCGCTATCAACAGTTAAAATGTTATTTTATAATATATTATAGTAATGTAGATTACTGACATGAATTTAATACATAGTATACCAAAAAACAAGCGGAAGTTATATGGAAGATAATTTTTGTCTTTTTTTAAATTTAAAGAAATCTGAAAATGTTGTCCACGTTATTAATTGCAATATAAAATACACGAGTGAATGTATATATATTATAAACAAATATATCAATTAAAAAGTGCAAATATAGATATATAAAGTACAAAATAGGTATTCTGCAAATACAATAATTAGATTGTCATTAATTAAGAATCTAATGACAACCTGACGAAAGTATGACGTATGAAAAACCTGATGTATCAAATTTGTGCAAGACTTTTGAAAATCCAATTGGAGTCAGTTGAGAGATTTTAACTTTAAAAAGTATTAAACGCCTTATTGGTCAATTCAATTTTTTTAAATAATTTTAAATTATGCATTTATAGCTTTTGCCAATTAGATTAGGAGAATTGATTTATTTTAATAATTTATCTACAAATAGAGATATTAAATCAAATTAGACTACTTATAATTTTAATTTTACAGATGCGAGTCATTTTATGTTTTACATTATATTCAAAGCGTAATTCTAAATAGAAATTAATAATGTTTTTTTATTATACAAATATGAATGTATCTCTCTGTATACAAAAAATATCAATATTATATTACAATATGTTTGAAATTAATATCGTATAAATTAAACTTTTATATATAATGTATATATTGAATTATTTGTTTAATTTAACTTTTTTTGAATTGCCCTTTTTGAATTCTTAAAAATATTCTGAATTGTATATCACTTTGTGAGATTTTGAATTTAATCATGGTTTAGAGATACAATGGAGGAAAAGCTTGACTTATATTATGTAGACGGTTCCAGTTCGAATCACGATTACAGCAAATAAAGTTTACAGTCTCCAATTGAGCCACCGATTGCCAGAAATTTGCATCGCCTTATCTATGCCGTGTGTTTCATTTTTAATTTAAGCAAACTAAATGATATCCAAGCCTAACCATTAAAATTACATTTATTTCATCCCATACACTCGTATAGGATTAACAAAAAGTATTTGAGAAGGACTAAGAATTTTTTGAATAATACAATAAAATTCCTATTAACATCTTTTGATCACGCTAAAATATATTGAGAAGTTGTGGTGGTCATCTTATTAAATGTATCACCTTTTCTATATACATATTCGTGTATTCTATTTGAATGAATTTTTTTTAAGGAATACGTGGACAAGAATATTTATGCAGCGTAAAACGCATCATTATTAAAATAATTCTTAAAATTGTATACAAGAATAATCAAAGCTCCATTACCGATCAATACTTATATGTATGTTCTGTTCTGTTCCTTAAAATTAGAGTCAAAATCTTTCAGATTATGGATTTGTGTTTTAAGTTTCAATCTTTAATAAAATAAATATAACTCTATTTAGCATTAAAAAAAGGTAAAAGCTATAAAAATATCAATTCTAATTAAACATTAAATATTTCAAGCATTAATAACACGTATTTTTTTCTTAATTGAAGACCAAATTACAGCTTAAATTATATGCATCTACTTATAAGCAACAATATTCTTCATCAATTCTTTCAGTATAAAAATAATATATTAGCTTAACCTTATATCGAGATTTATCCGCGCAATTTCTAAGCAAAATTTTCTTATTTTACGTACAACTATTAACTAAACTCATTTAATCCATTCCAGTAAAGTAGCCGCTTAATGTTTATAAACTCACAAAAATCCCAAATCGCATATAACCAAAATTTATTACTTTTTACGATATCATATCTCCTTTTTAAGGCAATTATAAAGTGCCATAGCAACCAATTAATTAAACTAGAAAATGTGATGGTAACTTAAAAATGATTAAATGTTTCGTTTAACCGTCCAATTGAGTTGCAATTAATAGATGAGCAGTTTTTAACTTTTTAATTTAAGATAATAAAAGCCGTCTGTTTAGCGGTTTACAAATATTGATTTCTATGAATTAAGTCAGCTATTTCAAATTTAGCATTTCAATTATATTATAGATTTCATATGAAGGAAAATTGCATTTTATAATAGTAATAAGCATTAAATTTAAATTTAAATATCAATTAAATATATAATGCCATATATCGTACAAAAAAAGAAAAATATATTGCTTTTAATGCTAAATACTATTTTTTGATAATATTTTTTATGGACAATAAAAGAGTAAAATAGTCGTACAGCTATGCTACATTTTCTATTAGAGTTAATTATTATGTATTTTAATATAAACGTCATTTCTGAAGTCATTTTTATCTGCTTATTTTTAAAATATCAATTTGTTATTATTCATATTTTCTTTCACAAGTTTACTTTCTTATTTCAAACTAAAATCATAATAATTAACACATATTAGTGAGTATTTAATAAATAATATATCAAATATTGAATGAGAATTCTAAAAAATATTATTAATTGTTCTCCTATTCAGTTTTTTAATTATATTTTGTATAAATGTGTTATTATTTGTATTTTCAAAGTCACTTTTTTAATATACACGAGTATGTATTAACTAAAATGTAGATGATAATAAGACTATATTTTCTTTTAAACAATGGATATTTTTATGTCATTTATAATTGAACATAGAAATAGATTATCCGCGCTCTCTCTTAAAGTGAAGCTAAAACAAATATCTATTTCTATGTAATTGAATAAATAGGAATTCACATGCTATCATTTGATTTAAAATTATAAACATGCGTGGGCATTTTTATTGTTCGTGTAAATTAGTGATATATTATATTGTATTATAAATGTATCAAGAATATGAAATTTAATTATTTATATTTGGAAAGTCTATATTAAATTTCATCATTTACAATTAGGAATAAATTAAAAGTATATATAAATTATATTCTATTTGTAAAGAATTTTTTTTTCATGAGTTTATTTCAGTAACTTTTCTGAATAGTTATATAATACTGCATGATTTAAAAACTGAAAAACATGAAACAAAATTTTAAATATTGAAAGCGTATATTTTGGCGTAGGTGAATAATCTAATTATTAGATTTTTATGCATATAGGCTACACAACACAAAATTAGAAGGACAAGTCATCTGCGCACACTAATAATAATATTGGTGCATCCTACATCGCAGTAGGCAGAAAACCTACGTATATGTTTTATTCGCGATATATTTAGTGGAATTAATTTCTTTAAGATGACATTCCTTTAGCCTACCCAGCATTTTATCAACATCTTCACTTTACAGCATTCCATGCACAGACACTATGTATATATCATGCATAAATACCTACCGAGTAAGATAATTCACGAATGAAAAGGACAATTTGTTCCAGAGTAACTCAATTACAAAAGCTAAAATCAGAAAACCTTATTATCTCTTTGAGGAGAAAGTACTGAATACATATAAAGGTGGCTACTCTATGCAGTTGGAACAGCAACTTTTAACTATACTTACAGGTACAATATGTGTATGTAGAGTGTATATATATTCAGAAATTGAAGGAAAGAAAGGTAAATAGTTTAAGGCTCCATGTTGGCAAAATTTAAATTTGGTCCCATCCGTCAAATATGTATGTATATCTAGAAATAAACATATACAGAATCGCCACAAGATAAAAAATGTATCACCTTGGATAGTCCGTCTAAGTTCAATTATTACGGATAACTGAGCTATATTATGTATGTATATTATATGAAAAGTACAATAGCGCGTTATTTTATCGCAAATATTTCAAAATAAAACAAAAACGACTGACTCTTTCGCGCAATATACTAACTTTAGTATTAATAGTGTTATAGTAAGTTACTCTATTTTTTATTAAGGAAAAATAAATTGAAATGATATGTCAGTGTGTATATATAACAGGGACAAATATATATTAACTTGACAATACATACAGAAAAAAATTGCATTTATAGAATTCCAGTATTTTATAAAAATAATTGAATATATAGAATTCCATTATTTTATAAAATGAAAAACGAACAATATTTCAATCATATAGGATATAGAACTACAGGACGATTTCATCAAAATATATATTTTTAATACCGAATAAGAAGTTAATTATAAATATTTTACTCGTAAAGGTTTATTTATATATATATCCGAAATGTTTATATTTTAATATGATGGATTTTCACATGAAATTGTATTTAGTTAATTTTTTAAAATACATATGTACATATGTAGGCTCATAAAATAATATTAGACCACATTACAGTACTGTTATAATAAATTTGAATTATATACGTAAAATTAATAAAACAAAATTTACTTTATAAACTCAATTAATGTCAAATCTTTTTTCCTTTTCACTTTTACTGATGCTAAAACTACTCGAATCAATTAAATTAGTCAACAGCTGTATAAATACTTCAGAATACTGATAATATATTAATTTTATTTTGAACTGTTTTTCATATTTTTCTACTCAGAGTACTATATTTCGTATAAATAAAATTTCTATGTAATATAATTATACCCACTATTTAATAATACTTAGTATAAATGCTTTTTATTCATCGGAAATTAGATTAAACATTTTCCTTCCTTTCACTAAAACAATTGAATATTACAAATGTACAATTTTGTAAAATGAATATGATGAGAATAAACACACACACACAATAACTATATATTATATGCCAAAAGTTTATAAAACAAGAGAAATAAATAATTTAAATAAACAAAATTCTACACAAAACCGACAAAAGATACTTATTTGCATGCACGCTCTTAAGTCTTAAGTTACGTTCGTTTTAAGTATACCTTTAAGAAAAGAAAATTAATCAAATTCGAAGTCAAAGATGCTGAAATGGATACCAACTACGATTGGCCTTTCAATCAAACGTCGTGATCACAAAATCTGACCCTTTAAGATAATAATATGATGAAGCTGTGATTGTCGGATTTGATAATAGCGAATATACACATCAACCATTCAGACAATGCGCGATAACCAATATACACAAGACAAAAAATCATTCCTTCGTTGAAAATCAAGCCGATCCTATTTATATAAAATATTGGTTTGTTTGGGACAAAATTAAACTGAATCTCTGTCTGAACGTTATAAAATAGACTGGCGTATATAAATACACACCACACATCCACACACATATATGTATATATTCAAGAATAGTGAACATGATCCTTCAAATAAATGTCTAGCCTGACTAAATACAGGGTAATTAGCAGAAATATATAATGAGATCGACGAGACCCTATATATATATATATATACTCGTATAGACAGTGTATTTAATATCAGTAATTTTCACAAATAAATACGAATGTACTTTATAAAAAAAATAGTTGCGGTTGTATGTGTCCTATATATAGCAATATTTAAATCAAATACAATTTGAAAGTTATAACCAAAGATAATAGATAGTATTTTTCTACCTACTACTTAATAAATGCTTTTATTTCATTTTTTACACTAAATCAGGTGTCCGAAACCCTTAAGAAAGCTTCAGTTTGATTATATTTTGTTGAGACATTTCATTCAGGCTGTTCAGAGGGCAACATCGATATTTATAGAAAAATGGTTGAAACTGTTCCCGCGTGATCTAGAAAAATGTCATCCTGCAATGTTGTTCGTGGATGTTGTGATTAGCGGTTTATAAATTATAAATATAAATAGTTTACATTGTTTAAGTTATTTTTAACGACGTACGAATATTTCTCAACTTGCGTCCTCCTCACGAACGGAAGATTTTAATATTTATAATATGTTTATTTAATTTTACGGAGCCACTGGTAACTATCAAAATGTAATGCTATTGTAAGTTAAAGTTAATTTTTTATTGAAATAAAATTTTATATAAATATATAAATAAAATTTTGTATGAATAAGAATTAGTAAAATTCATTAATTAACAATATTTACTTAAATATTTTTAAGATATAGAATTTAAGTACTACTAACAAACGAAAAAATAGTATTAATATATTTTTGAATATTCTTAATATATTGGTAAATTCTGTCAGCCATAACTGTTTGCACAAATTTGACATGTTTTCGCTTGCAGTGCTACATCTTGTGATTATCTATAATTATCTTTTGGTTATAACTCTCAAATCATTAAAAATAAAAGATATTTTCTTAAAATTAAATTTAAAATAGTTATATATATATATAGACGAGGTAAATGGATGCCAATATAAACGGAATACTGAAAGAGTAATAGAGTATGTAACTAATATTGAAATCCTGTATTTAAGGACGGATTTTTCCATTTTATAAGTTGTAAAATGTGTCGGACTCGGGATATTATTCCCATGGCTATATTTTCATGCTTTTGAAAGCATTATTAAATCGGTAAATATGAAATAAACTTTGCATGAGGTAAATGCCATTTTCGAAGAAAGGTGCATTTTTGCTTTTAAAGTTATATTCTAAAATAGTACGTTATTTTATTAGATTAAAGGTCCAAAAAATATTTATACTTATTAGTTTTTATAACCTGACAGATTTGGAAACTTTTAAGTGGTTTAATAACTATTAACAGGTTAGTTTTCACAATTTGGCTTATACTACAAATGGATTTCACATAATATGATCAAATAAGGGAAGTAACAATGTAGCAGTGGACAATTACAGAGTATGACACAGGAAAAGGAAGAGGAAAAGGTGTTTAAAGATGAGGATAAAAAGCGGAAATTGGTTAATAAAAAGTGTTTAAATGGTGAAGAAGCTAGCAGTTAATAGAGATTGCATTAACAATAAGAAAATCAGAGAAAAGGGCAAAATACAATTTAAATGTGCGTGAGCAAGAGAAAGAATTTCTAAGAAAGAATGCGCCAATAACAGCTTATTAAGAGGTCAACGTTCCAGACGGATAAAATTCATAATTAAATTGATAATTACATTTTGATTGACTGTCCCATTGATTAAGAATACGAGTCTTACAAGTAAGATAATATAAAATAGAGATTGAATAATGTCAAGTGTGTTAAATAAAAAGGATTACTTTTATATTGTTTTATATTGGTTGGTGATTATAAGCATTAAATTCTAAATAAAATGGTTTACCAGCCTTTCCTTTAGTTTCGGAAGTAAAGAGAATAACTGTAAATGCAATTTAAAATGCGAATATATATATTTGACAAAAATCAGAAATGTACACCATTTAAGAGCACCAAATATTATTATATTCAATACAGAAAATGAATACAATTAATAACAAGAAAAGATGAATCTACCTTTTCCGCCATAGGAGCTGTGTCTAGAAGGACAACAAAGACACTTTTTAGCGCAGAGCTCAATGAAGAGCATTAGAGGGATAGCCAGACCCAGAGTTCCACAAATGATTCCTAGAATGTCACCTGTAATATAAATTTGATAATACAATTATAAGGCATACTTACTAACTAACTAACTTATTTATAATTGCTTATTTATGTTTATTATTTGCCTATTTACAATGTTTATTTAGGTGTACCTATCTAAATATATTTAAGCTAAATATAATCATTGCGAGATTACAAAATTTGATCCGGTCCGTTCAAGAGTATGATGTCCAAGCATAAAATAATGGCATTAGATTTTTACACTTCAATTAAGATATGTGATGAGATCAGTTTTAAAAAAATGTGATCAGATCCACTCATACAATATCAGTTTTAAAAAATTCACTTCTTCGTAATGTTTAAGAAAGAACTCACATTACAATGATCGCATAAGAATATTATTCAATAGTGTTATGACGTAACCTATACATTTCAAACTGCAATATGACTGATTTACCAACGAATTTGATGAGTGAATTTATGATCGAACTTATCACAGTGGTTTATGTGGCATTTTAACATCTTAATATTTAATTTGAATGCATCATCGTCGACTGTTAATGCATTCTTATGAGATAAAGACTATCTGTATACCGAAGAAGTGTGGCACTGCGCTAAACAATGTTGAATAGCATGAAACTATGGATTTTGACGCCACACGCGTTTGGTAGGCTCGAAGAACGAATAATATTAGATACTTAAAGGAAAAATGCATCAACATTAAACTATAAAGTCAATTAGGTACACGTTATTCTTTAAATAATAATTGGTATGGTTTTAGCTGTATTAGGAATTGGTTAACAGTCTACACGCAGTCAACACATTAAACAGTCTATATAGGGTTTCTACTGTTTTTTTTTATTATAGTTTTTACTTGAGGCAAATCCATACTTTTTATATTTCTAATGAATTCATTGGCTTACAACCCTTCACAATTTTCGATATATTATAGTTAACAGCTTATTTAAGCCAAAGTCGAGACTAACATTTTAGTTCGGCTCTAATAAATTTGTATATATTTCAATATCCGATTAATGCAATTTTAATGCATGAGAAGTTCAGCAAGTCACTATAAAATACATATAAACAATCAAATAGAATAATATTTCGAATTTTCTTCTATTTTCTACATAATATAGCAATGTAATACGATGTCGGATATTTAACTTGATATATGTAAATATATTTATAAATATAAATCAGATATTTCACTAATTTTGATTACCACAACAAAGTTAACAAAGTTAACAGCGTTTACAAACTTATATCATTTACATTTTTCAATGCACCTTTTCCGATTAAAAACTATTTGTAACATACTTATTGATTAGAATCAATTATGTCTTAGGCATAGATATAAATAGCCCACTTTTTTCTCTCTAGAGACAAACAAAATATAATCCATATCTATGGTCTTATGCATGTGCTACTAATGAAAGCCTATTGAAATGAATTTTAAAAAGTAACAAATACACTAGTGAGTACGGGAAAAATTCTTTTTTATTTCTGACAGTAAAAATAAAATAATTTGGTGAAAAGAGATTGTTCTGTGGAATAAGCATAGCTATATAAAATCTTCTACTTAATTTGCACTAAAACACAACAAATGTTACACAAAGCATGTATACATGTTATTTGTATGGAATAAAATGTTCAATTCAATCTATAAGATTGCGTCTTTTTTTTATCAAACTGGGGTTTTCTCTATTTAAATAATCTATAGCTCGGCTTGTATGAGTATATCTATATAATTCGTCTTTTTCAGTATTCCTTATCCATGCAAAGGTTGGGATACGTTATTTTTTTATTTTCATGTAGATTGAAAACATGTATCCTTAACTTGGTCTACTGCATGGAGAGAATTACTTATTAGTTTGTATTCGATTCATACATGCTATTTTAGCCATCTAGGTTAAAATTTTATTCTTTTGAAAGAGCACATGATCTGACAATTTAAACTAATAAAATAGAACTTTATAACAATACGTATTTTTGAAATTTATGATTAATCGATTTAAATAGATAAGTTACTTGAAAACAATGTTTGTTTTTGAGGAAATAGAAAAAAGCTTTTTGCTCTGCCTTTAAAGATATTTACTTTACAAAAAAGTGCATTACATTATTATATTGGATCAACAGAACACGATATATGCATTTTATATACAATTATAAAGGACATTGAATAAAACTATAATGTGGACTGGCAATCTTTACAAATACCACGTGCAATTTCTATACAATCTTTAATTTCCCCGTGTAATTAATCGATTTATCTGTAAACAAAGAAACAGGCTTATTCTTACCTATATGACTAAGTTCTTAACCAATCGATATCTAAATTAACAGATATGTTTTATGTTGCATTAAATACAGAGAATATGTAATTCAAATAAAAAATGTACCTGGTGCATGTTCAATCGATACATTATAAATATTATTATAGTAATATTTTCAGGGATTCTGGCAGGGATGTTGTCTTTCAATTGCTACTATGAATTACCGATATTTGGAGACTTCATGCGATTAGAAATGTATTTTTAATTAAAGTAATGTATAAAAAGCTTTTTTTACGTAATTGCATGTACATGATATATACAGGTGGGTCCATACCTAACAATGTATATCATCATCTAATAAGTTCAGCTCATTTATTGAAAAGTAATCATTTTCAATTACAACGGAGAATCATAATCCATCATTATTTTACCTTTATTTCTCAATAATCAATGATTATTACATTTTACTTTTTACTTTTTACTTACTCTGTATTATACATATTTACATATACTTATATGCTATTATTACTTTAACGAATTCTGCATTTTTGAGCTGAAGAAAGAGCTATAGCTATTTTATTATTATGCATCGCGTGTAATAGATTAAAAGTAATATTTGCATAAATAATGTTATTTACAAACATGCTATTAACAAAATCCAAACTACTGAAATCAAGCTATTTTAATATTTTCAATGACATGTATCATCATTGTCTCTTTCTTTGCGTCGATTAACTTGGTCTATATTAACGCAATGAATTATTCAATGAATACGGATTAACATGGTAATATGAAGTAGTAATTAATGAACCAAATATCTTCTCAAAAATGTTGTCTTAACAATTAATGTTATTCTTAGAAAGAGCACAAGAAATTTCATGTTGTCATGTGAAAAACACTATATACCAGTTATATATATATATATATATATATATATATTACAGTTAATTATCAAATTTCAGTGAAACCGATTATGTGATTCATAAACAAATACACAGAGCGATATTACTACTACTTTGATTAAAATCTTGTCTGTAGGTATACATTTTTTTTATCTGATAATATAACAGTAGCAAAGAAGTAAAAAGTTAATTTTATTGTATAACAAAGATGACGAAAATCAGGTTCATTATACATTTTTGTCCAATTTTTATCCTATATTATATTATTCAGTTTTAATGCTTTAATAATAAAATTATTGCTATATAACCGTAAATTCTGTCCCTAATAAATGAAGTATGCCAACTAGCTACTCTTAGAATTAGACAAGTAAAAAATGTATATCTATCTATACAATAAAATAATAACATTAAAATCAACATTACTATTTGTACATAGAATAGACATTTTCAAGTATAGAAATTATGGACATTTTTAGGATTGTTCTTATTTCCATATAAAGAAACTTTAGATTTCTTTTATGAGTTCTAGTTCTCTATAAAATGTATTTTTTAATATAATAATCAATAAACGTAGTTTAAGAATTTCCATTCGAATTTTTTCAATTTTGCATACATATATAACAAATTGTTTGATCAATTTATTTTTAAAATCTAATCGACGAGAAAATAAGATTGTATGTTATTATATTCTTAAAATTTCCTTTTTACGTTAGTATGCTGATAATTGTTGGTTGTACTGTAATTTAAAACATTTTACACGTTATGTACAGAACTTTAATACAATTTATTTAAGAAAATTGAAAATAATATATTTAATGCATAATAATTTTAAGTATAAAATTTTTATATTTAACATGTTTATGCAGAATAGATTTTCAAATTAGAATCTATACTTTTAAGCTCCGAAGAATGATTATATATATATATATATACATACAAAGAAGCTATATAAAAACTAATTAATAAGAATAATTTGCAACAAAAATTAATTATAAATGCTAAAATTAAGACAAATATACTCTCTCAATTGACTAAAAATCCCAATATAAAATTTGAAAGAATTTTAATAAAAAAAGAGAGACGAGATATCTTTTTTGTTATTATCAAACACTTCCCAGTTTCTTTATTTTAATTTTAGACCGCCGCAAAAGTCCATTGAAAAGCTATAAATCGAAACACCTCTTCTCACCACTGCGACTTAAAAAGGGAGCCTAACTGTTGGACCACATAGGGCACAGAAACTACAGTCATTGTGGAACTACAGAAGCTCTGAATCGATATATATTTATTTACTCTACTCGATTTATAAACTTTGTTCATACTTATGTATATATAAAATGTGAAAGCATTCTCCCAATAATAAGTAAGTCTGTACTGTGCCCTGGTCTAGACTAAAGAGAATGATAGACAAAGAGTGGCAATGGGCATACCTATAACTCAATGGCAAGAATAATGATTGAAAATTAATCTATAAATAGGAAGTTTACCGGGTTCCGTTTATAGGTTGATATTGTCGATAGCACAGTGGCTTTTTGTTTTTAATTTTTGGGTAGAATATTATCGTTTTAAGTGGTCATGAAAGTTGCTCTCTACTTAGGATTGTTTATAGGTATATTAGATGAGTGTAATCTGATTCGATACGGCTGCTGTGAAGTTTCTATAGATACGTTCTCACCGACTGGATTGAAAAAGGATCGTACGGAGATTAGCTGTGTTGGCTGGAGAGCGTTTTGGACCATTTGGATTGTCACGGTTACCAAACTGGAAAATTGAATAAAGAAGGTTGTGGAATATATATTAGAGACCGTCTCAGATGGGTAACAAACAAATGACAATTGAAAGAAAATGTATAAATAAGAGAGAGATTTTAGGGGATGAAACGGTAAAAAATATATATTGATTCTTTATTTACTCTCTTGTTGAGATACTATGCCACTAATTGATTTAAGAAAAGTTTTGATTAGTTTGTAGAACTATTATTGTTAAACATATACAGATAGTATATATATGTGTATAGTTCAAATTTATAAAGCTTAAGTTTATAGAAGTTAGTTCAAATGTTTTCCGGAAATAAAAATGGTTAGTAGATAAAAACATATTCAGTCGGTTAAAAACTAATTCGTCAATTTCCGAGGATTTTTTTAACAGGGAAATAAAAGGATTATAAACCGATTCATCTTTATGTACTTTAATGTTTACCCAATAACTAAATATAGATGTATTATATATAATATACGTAATATACATCACGGAAATTGTAAACATACAATCATAGATTTAAACTAAGTAAGCACTAAAAATTAATAGTATTGATTTAGAAAAAACTATTAATATTAATTTAGAACAAATTAATTAGACTGAAATGCAGGTCAATTAACTATTTATTATTGATTTGTATAATTCAATCATTTTGAATCTTATGTAGATATACTGCTATTAAGAATGTATTGACGGTTAAAATATTTATTGTAAAATATATGCATTTATACTCCATATGCATTTATTCGATAAAAACATAATGTATATTTGATAACTTATAATTATCAAATAATTTTAGGAACGTTATGAAAATTGCTATCAAATTAACTATTGAAATTTTAACTTAAATTTATTATTATTTTATGATAGTTCTAGAAATATATATTAGTAAGAATTTACTTGCATTTAGTATTGGACATTTCATTTAAAATATGTTTATCTATGAATATAAAAGTACACTTATAACATATAAATATATAAAAAGAAACTCATTTACAATAAACAAATAATACAAATCAAAATACAAGTCAATAACTCAAGTGGTCATTGTGTTAAATTAATTACGTGTAGGTATATTTGTTTTCAATGTCTTTAATTTCTATTGTAAAGTAATTCTAGATGAAATAAGCATTAAATAAACTTTTTTGTCACAAAAAGCTTCAAATATGATAGCTATAAAAAACATTGACAAGAAAACAAAAATTCGTCTACTACAATTGTTTTCATCATAAAAAAGGTAGATTTTTGTTCGATTAAAGAAACAGAACAATAAATTATGAGCAGAATTTTAGTTCTATGTTTTAAAAATCGTGATAACGAGATATAAATTTAAAGATAACTCATCCCTAACTTATCCGTTGTGATAAATGCACAACTTATCGAACGAGGGATCATTATTACAAAATAACATTCAGTAAATTGATTTTAAAGTTACATAATCTTAAATGACTAAGCATTTCGGTTGCAAATATTAAAATGTTTTTCTTTGTATTATAATGCATTATTTACGGGGCAAAAATAGTTTTAGCTTATAAAGTTATAAAGATAATATTAACGAAAAATATTCAATTTCATTCACACTATGACACTTTTAATTATGATTTATTTAAATTATCTATATTATTATATGAATAAAATTACATTAATAAAAAAAAACTTTTAAATATCATTAGTTTGGAATTACTTTAATAAAAATAATAAGCGCGATCAGATATGCGTGCACTGTCTTGTAAACGTATTTAAATAGGAATTACTTAAAATAAAAACGCATATAGGATAGCGCATAATATAATTAGATGATATTATGCCTAATTTCATTTAATTGGTTAATTTAGAATGAATTAAAATGATTTCGTATTTCAAAATAAAAATAAAAATAAAACTGTTTATTTTAAAGCTTTTATATATGTACATATTTATTAAAAAAAACTCCAAAAAACAAAAATTAACTATATAAAAAAACATTATTGGGAATTTTATATGGATTTTTGATAACGTTCTCTAATGTACTAAAGATGTAGATAGAGTAAACAAATTTTACATCGCACCTATAGATTAAAAAATGAGAAAATTATTTAAATATCCAAATATTGTATATTAAATAGATACTAACACTATAGAAATTTCAGTATGGAATGAAATGATGTTATGTTTGTTAATGTAAATTTGTCCTATAATTGATTTGTATAAACTTGTTATGTTCTAATTCAATAAAAAAGGTGATTAACGATATCAAATACCGTATATTCAGTACTATAAATGACACATTTTATTGAAGACAAGTTTATTCTAACCGTAATTGTAAGCCCGAATATTTTACAAAAGATAAATTTTTGAAACTCTTTTATGTGACATCTTGAAACAACATATTTCCATTTTAAATTTTATCTAGCCATTTTATAATTCTTAAAAGTGTGTCTAACGGTGGAATCACCTTTCAATTTCAATACAATGAGTAAAAAAAGAATGCAAGAGAATAAAATATATTTGTTGAAAAAACTTTGCCTCTAAACAAAGTTTAGTTTTCTCTTCTACAAAAGATGAAAATACATGTCTGCTACAGGAGTGACATTAAAAAGACCAGAAGCTAACATTATTTTCTATCACTCCGCAACCTCTCTTCTTTGTTATGATTAACTTGAATGCATTTACACGATTGCTATGTATGTTTACATTTTTGTTTTCATTCAACCTTGTCATCATTGATTAAAAGAAAATTCCTCCAAAATAAGTATTATTTCGACTAATGAAATAAATTGCAGAGTTTATTTAGTACAGAGCGTATATAATATTAAAGGATACATATAAGTGCTTATGATTATATGTATATATTTTCCAGTATGTTATTTATTTGATTTTAACACAGTTGGTATAATAATAAAAGTGCATAAGATAATATTATGTTATATTATATAATATATATATATATATTATATCCGAAAAATAAATCAGTTTGATTGAAAGTTTGATTGAAACATTTCATCTAAGTTTGTTTGGTCCATACCTAAAAAGTACTTATTCACAGAATGTGTGAGAGTAACAAGTTGAAAGAATTATTAATTCAATGCTCTTATTTCATACTTCATTATTTTTTATTAACAATAAAATCTATGTTGATATTTGATATGTAATTTTTTCCGAATTTTTTATTGAAATGTTTTTGTTTTTACTAATCTAATTATGACTACCTAAATAAAAAGAAATCTCAATAGCTAATTTATTCTATTTGGGATTATGTTTGCTATGTTTTTACTCATATGTTTTTAACTATATTTCAACGTTTTACTATTTCCTAAGTTTAATGAGATTATGTGCTCGAAAATATTTTTAAAATTCATTTCATTTATATGATCTTTAAAAGGATTATTTGCAGTAAACTTAACTGTATTATTTTACAGAGGATTCAAAATATAATTTCAGATATAAGTAACCATATATATACATAAAACTACAGCTTTTAAATGTTGACATATTGTAAAAATTTCTAAACCAGTCAATTTAATCTCACCATCAAAAGAAAACAAATGATACAACTTCATCATGGCTACATGTCAAGCAGATAATATCTGTTTGAGTCAAACACACATTGCTTTCTTTTAAGGACAGTAACTGGGATCACGATTCTACGTGACTGCCCCTATATCTTTGGACTTCTCAAGAAATTTCAAAGTATTTCACTTAATATCAAACTTTTCCTAGATATGCCTTGATGTATAAAAACTTATCGGGTTAAAAATTCTTCCTAAAACTTAAATGTTAACAGAAAAATCAAATTAACTTATGGTTATATAATAATTTTCATAACAAAATTTTTGTTTATTCTCCAAAACAGCAAAGCATAATGTAGAAGCACAGATAATAATAACAATTCGAAGTTCACTATTAAAATTCCTGCAATAAATTGGGACAGAATATTGTTCCTAAGATACTTTTTTTCTTCTGCTTAACGATTCCTTTGTAGATTTATATTTCTGAGCCAGTCAGTATTATTCTGATTATTTGAACAGACACATAATATATCCCAGTTTATTTAGCTTACAACATTTTTTCTTATCCTCAAATATCAAATTTAAAGGAAATATTTACTATCAATATTATATGAAGAAATATTTCAACGTAAAGATTTTAAAACGTATATTATTGCTGTATATAAGAAATATAATATTTTTTAAGAGAATATTAAAAAGTATTTTACGAATTCATATATACAGTATATATACCATTTTACATATTGAAATACTGGTCACTAATTTAAACTTACTATAAATTCTATTTTTGATTGGAAGGATATTATGTCCGAAATATATACGCAAACATATTTAAAGTACATAAAATTCTTCGGAATTTCAATATATTTTTGATTTATATAAATTCAAAGAATTACGTTATAAAGTCAAATGAATTTGACCTTAAAGATAAATCAAGCTGGCAAAGTAATGTATAATCTTTAATGAGAAAATACTCAAACACTAAAAACAAAGTCGTATATTACATCAAATATGTATTTGTTTTGGTTTATATAATGATAATCGCAATTGTATAAGATTGATCTAATGTAATGAACCAGCGAAAAGGGCAACTTATATTTTATTCGAGAAATAATAATCTGTATTTGACAAGTAATTTTTCACTTTTCCTACCCTCTTACCCCTCCTCTGATATACCAGCTAGGATATCATGCTTTCAGATAATAACAATTCTCACACACAAATCGAAGACTGAGTAAATATATATTATTATGCACACTATATATGTATATAAATATATACGAAGACTTCAAATTATATATATATTGTGTTGTTGTTTGTGGTGTGGGTTTTGGGAAGTGCTTCAACAAGAACAAGAACAGCAAGCCAAGGAATTTCTCCTTTTCTACTTTGACTTTATAAGTCAACTGACTGAGTGATTAACGATATGACGGAAGAAGTTATGCAGTCCACTATATCAGCTAAGCTTTGATTCGTTCTCTTAAAAACAAACTATATGTGTTCTGTTTCAGAGAGAGGTATCAATTGAATATTTTTTTCGCACAATGATCTTTGTCTCCTATTGATCAAGCTGCTGGAGCGAAGCGGATGAAAGTTTTTTGGAGAAAAGAGAGAAGAGAGAAGAAAAGTATTTTCATGTGCATTAAAAGTATTTCTGGTGGTCGTGTCGAAAGCTTCCTGTTGCTATAGTTTCAATCAGTTGGCCAGACAACAGTCTCTATGTCGTACAGGAATCCGACTGCAGTTTCTCAGTGTGTGTGAACAGAGTGGGAGGTATAGGCTTTAATTTTTTGACTTTTTAATGTCGAGCAATACACATTCACGAAATCAATCAAACTCGACACACTAGATGGTTATTGATAATTGTTTTTAATTAGAGAATTTCTACAAATTTGAAATCTACATATAGACGAATAAAATAATCTGCCTATAAGTATTGGATCTTTAAATCGGTGATAATCACCAGACAACGTTATTTAATTTTATTTAAATTTATTTTGCCGTAAAAATTCGTGATTTAGATGTATGGAAATTTGTTTAATTTAATTTGAAGATAATGTAACCTATTTTAAATTGAAATATGATCATATGATTAATTAAATTCAACTATTAATATATGTCAACATTTCATAAAATAAGATATGTTGTTTTTATACTTAGAATTAAACTATGAAGCTCCAAAGAGGGAATTCATGCTATACAAAAATTATACTAGGATTATAAAATGTTGAACATGTTTTATTTATGGAAATAAAAATTTACGGAGCTTACATACCGAATTCTGGACTAGCACGCTAAAAAATTATTGCTATTATATAGTGAAAAAAAATTGGAACAGTGAGTAAGACATTATTATAAGTAAGAATAGAGTAAATATGTCATTTGACATTGTATTATTGTGTAGGGGTTTCTAGCTATAAAATATAGTTAAATATTATCTATTTCTTCGGAAATTTATCCAGGTAAAATATTTAAAAAAATTATAGTTTCATTTCATTTTATTTAAAAATTATGAATTATTATATATTTACTATTTATGAATTAATTAAATATTGATCATTGTTTGAAGTTGATATTATTAGGCACTATAGCACCGAAATCTATAAAAAAAAGAAGAAAAAATTAACCAGACATACTAATCTATAAAGAATTCCAATGATGCCCTGATATATTATCAAAATGCACAACTATCTGAAATAAAAATACTGCGCTCTCGAGGGCTTCAATAAGGAAGAACCAGCAGCAACACCCACCTCGAGTGCGGCACGCGCCACAACCGACCCTTGGGTGACGGAAACGCGTTTCTCACAGGTGTATTCCCATCCACAAGTCGGGCCAGATTCCGCGTGAATGCGTCCAACTTGTGTACTGACCTTGTCACTCCCTGACCCAGCCTCTCCAGTTGATCGTAGTAGTACACAGACATGGTGTGCACCTGGCTGTCGGCGCAGATCTCATCCGCAAGTGGCCTCAAAGCGAGTGAGCGGCCTCCAACTTTATCGTCCGTGGGACGGATTTTCATTCGAATACTGGTCAATTGACGAAGCTGGTTTCGAAGAAGCTCCCTCACTGGCGCCTCGAATGTTTTTCCCAGAAAAAAGAGATTTACGAGATATAATTGTAGGGATTCAGGTGTCAGACTGTTGAGAGAATACACCTTCGATTGGTACTTGCGGGAGCCACTTCCACCTCTCGATCTCTTCTTTTTTCCGACTGTTTGGTAGCTGTCCAGATTGTCCAGTTCTTCATTCACGTTGTTAGTTTGTTTCTGACGTAATCGAGCCAATGAAGCCGACCCAAAAGAAATGTTATTACCGCTTTTATCGTCGTCATCGCTGTCCTCGGTGACCACAAAAACAGGACTTTTCTTGCGCTGTTTTTCGTACTCGTCAATCATTTGCTGAAGCTCGAGGAAGTAGATCGATATGGACTGGAGGCACTGCTCCTTGTTCCGTGTCAGATGAAGGATTCTACGTAGGTTTTTGCTCAACGTTGAATTGATTCTTACTAGCAAGCGGTTCACAGAGTCAATGTCGTCCTGCAGGGAACCTAATGTGATAGCCAGATGCTGGAGACTGTTGAAGGCAGTCCGGTTGGCTTCACGAAGGAATGCACGCTGCTGAATTTGGACGCCTCGGCGAACGTTCGCCGAGTTTCTATTGTAGGAATCGGGATTACGGACGGCGAGGAGTCGTGCAAAGAAAGCGGATTTGAGCGCCTGAGTCACTGACACAACGTGATAGGTGGTTCTCGGCTGACAGTTAGAAGATTCAGGGTTTGTAAGTGCAGTATCTGTAGAATAGGCGGAAAATATGTTTTAAATTATAAAAAAAATGCAATAATGTTTAAAATATCGAATTCAATATATAAGTTTGCATTAAGTGATAAAAAGTTATTTTTTCGACTGGGGTTTATACATATTTTTAATTAGTCACTATAGTCTTAAACTATAATTACAAGCTTTAAACTCCAGTCACTAGCTTTAAACCGCAAAGTGTGCACCGGGGTTTATCTGTGACATGTGAAGAATCGAACTCAGTCGATTTCCATGAAAGACTTTCTAGTCAATATGGAAAGTTTGTATCTCACCGCACGACCTATATTAAAATTAAGACATTAAATGTTTTACTAAGCTGCCTTAAATACTTCGATCATAATTAAACAAAAGTATTTTAATTACATTATTCTAGAATTTCTGCACTAGAAATATAAACTTGAAATTGATAATAATGTAAATAAATACGTATAACAATAAAGTGAAAAATATGTGTAAATAAAAAGAACCGTGCTAAGTTATTAATATGGTACATTCTTATATCTTAGTATCGAATTGTTCCTTGAAAATCATCAGTATCTGATTAGTCATCACCTTTGTTATAGTCACTTTTGAATGTGTATTTTTGTTTTATTTGTATAAGTCCTATTTATAACTATTTCGAAAATATATACTCGAAAAAGGATGCAATAATGTTATACTTTTGTATCTTTTCCTGGAGAAAGATGCACATGTTTCGGTATAAACATTAAATCTTAGTAACAATTTAAAAACAGTACAGATTTGTGAATAATTTGGAAGTTTTAATTAATAAATATGGCATTAATTGGTATATATCATCTCTATAATTTTCAGACATAGTAGAGAGTAAATTTGTTAATTTATTCAAATATTCTAACAAATAAATATGACGTCTCGGAATTGGACATTTTTATAAAAGTTTACGAGTTTTCATGCATCTGTAACACATGTCGGTACATTTATCGTTAATTCAAATGTTGTTTAGCTTCAAAAAAATTGTAATTTCCATTATTCTCACTGTAAGTAAATAGTTATCATTACTAGCATTATATAGAACTTTTGAAAATTGCTTTTTCAATATTTAAATATGACTGCATCTAATTTTTTTTAAATATGCGAGTAAATTTTGTATAATACCTACTTTAAAAAATAAAATATAAAAAACATTTAACAATTTTTGTATAGTAAATTTTAAGTAAACCATCAATGCCATTCCATAGAATGAATTCCATAGATTTTTAGAATCTAAGCTATTATTTAATTGATTATGGCCCTTTATGACGATTTTGACAACAACGAATAAAATTGTCAGTTTATAATATTGATTCATTTGTGCAAAGTATCTTATTATTATAAATTTTCTTTCAATGCTGAATGAGATCAATATAAATATGGTTCAATTGGACACTTTATGGCAACATTTTTATCACCAAACTAAATCCGAAGTACTCAAAGGTGTGATTAATATTTTGCCTTGACCAAAGGGTCACAATTGACATAGTAAAAACAGTCATTTAGATTATTGGTGTATTGTAATCTTGTAGAAAATCGATATCCTTGAGTTGCGTGATGTCTTTTATACATTACCATATTTGTTTCTAGAAAAATACTCACTTCTAATCTCGTTTAGCTTATAGTTTGTAACCTTTTAAGAAAATACAAAAATAGGTAGAACACTCAAAATAAGTTATACCTACTAAAGAAAACGAATCAATTTTTACGGTTAAAATCAATGCAGCTTTGAGCAACATTATTAACAGATTATTTATAGATGTGTTACATATTTTTTACGTTCGTGGGGTTCATTGCTTGAAGTCTTGGAAAAGTAAATTATACAAGTATGTTAACATTTACATATTATTATTATTTAAACCTTTAATGTAATCATTAAATTAACTTTCCAATTTTACAAATTATCTATTACTTATAATTAGTAATTTAATTAACGAATTTAATACATTAAAAATCTTAGTTAATTGAAGGACGAATGTTCTAATTAGATATTTAATTTATTTTCCCGCTGAAATTTAAGAGAAAAAAAATTGTTCAACGATAAGAATATAAAATATTACATGCAAGAACCCAATTATAAAGAGAAATAAAAAAATTCAATATAAACATGCAAAATCTAGAAATACAAAAATAGTTATACTCGTAATATATTGCAAAATATATTTAATTATTGCTTGAAATCTAACTTATTTTATAAAAACATATAATAATAATTGCATGTATTGATCTTGCCTGCCAAATTAATAAATAAAATGTGAGCGATAATTTCCCAATTTAAGGCAAAGGAGTCACATATCTACAATGGTGATAGTATATCTTAATCATAAATACGATTAATAAAAACAAAAACAAAAATATTAATATTAATTAAAATATTTACTTGCATAATTTGCTTAGTTTACATATACAATTTATTAAATTCGGTTTGAATTATTATTAAAGGTAACATACAAATAACCTGAAACATTAAAGTCATGTTTTAAAATCCATTATTCTTTATATTTGAACGACAATGACCAGAAGTACATATTCCTAGATATTTATTAAAAAGAGGAATTTTACTAAAATACGTTAAAGTGTTTTTTAATGTATTTTTAAAACTAATTTGCAACAAATTGTGAATTTATAATGTACATGAATATTGTATAATGTTTGAATAATGTATTGAATAATGTATATGAACGTAACAAGATAATAATATTTAAAGCTAAAAATGAAAAAATTGAAACTTCAACGATAAATACGTCACATACTAATTGCTTGAGAATTTAAAATATTTATTAGAAGACAATTATAATATTAAGTTTAACAAGAGAGAAGTATTGTTAACATTATTTAAATGAAATTTTTTATACCCTTAGCATACACTATAACCCAATGTTCATTGCTCTCAGTTTTTTATGTATTTCCGTTGTATTTTAATATTGTCTACAACAGAGACGTATAAAATGTAGTCTGTACTCGCTATTTCGATATACCATTATACAGTTGTGGTAACCTATATTCATAATTATATATCAATTGTTGGTCTTTCGATTTTCTGATTTTCTTGTAATAAGATAATTGCGCCCATAATATGTTGATAGACAATATCTACACTTTAGTTTGGCTAAAATTAAAATAGAAACCAGACGCAGAATTTCCGGAAAAAATAATAACATTTTTAGATTTTAGACATGAATAAAGGTAGTCATCTATTAACAGTATAAATCAATTTGATAAAATTATATGCTTTAGCCGATTTAACCGATATTTAAAATGCTTACAATTAAAAAGCATATTTGAATTATTGATAAAGAATGTAATATAGGTACTTAGTATGCGATAATAATTATTTATTTTCTATTTTGTAACATCATTTATTTGATAATTAAAAGATGTTCCTTGTTATATTTTATTAAAAATTATTATCTTATTAAAAATAAAGATATTTATGTAAATTTGCATTAATAATACTATTTATATAAATAAATGTAAAAAATGCTCAATAAAATATTGACTAAATTGTTAGATATTTGGTATTGTTATAAAAAAACACTTAAAACGTTTCACTTATAAGAATTTTCCGAATACCTTACAATTTATAATTTGTTTTATTCCTGCAAACATTTATTGTGCCCTTAAGCTATAGCTTAAGTATATATGTAGCTTATGTATAGCTTAAGTATATCTCTTACGAACTACGTTCATTATAAATGTGTAAGCGTTCATTATTATAAATAACAATATTTACATTTTAAAAATAATAGCTTATAATAAGTATATTTTCTTTGCTTCTTTCTCTACTTAAAATTATTGAAACATATATTTTAGAATCCAAAATCCTTCATTTATGCCTAAAGGTTTCAATTTAGGTTAAGTCATAAATGGCAGAAAATATATATTAATTAATATAGACAGAATATATAATATGTATAAACTATAAACTTGTAAGTAATATTTGTAGACCTATAGTTTAATAATAATTATCTATTATATTACTAAATACATCATTATGTACATACAGATTTCGTAAAAAATTATTATTAAAATAGGGTGTACAGCGAAATTAACACTAAGAAAAAATTGTAAAAATATAACAGTATTTAGCATCGTTAATATATGAGAGCGATCCTATGCGGAAGGTTCCAGGCTCGAACCCCGTTGCGACTCCCAAACTAATGCTACCCTCCTGTCCACCCAGCAGTAATTGGAAGTATTTGATACTGGGCAAGTTTAAGGCAGGGAGGAAAGAAGCCGGCTACACCTACCTCACTATAAAGTGTTCTCTAACAAGCACTTCACCAAAGTATAACTCTACGTACATGGGACCACAGTTACATTTTTTTAATATAAATATATTAATAAATAAAAGTGTGTAAACTAAACTAAGAAATGCAAGGGAATAATTTGCTAGTTGCTGAAATTAACCTTTTCATTTACGACATCATACCTATTGTGTTAAGAACATCGGCCTTCGATAATTTTAAACACAAATCAGCGAGTTTTAGTTACAGATATATTGATTTTCCTGTTAAAACTTATAATATGTATAATAGCAATTTAAGGGAATTTGTGTGTAAAAATCCATTTGAATATATTACACAAACTTTTTTAGACACATATTACCAGTTATTGTAACTTTATCAATATCTTTAACAATAGGTAAATCATTCCAATGTTTTATAAATTATAAACTTATATATTTCGTGCGATGCATAACTTGAGAGAATTACAGAAAGATACATACTCAATTTCCTTTTCAAAATTTTTAAATCGAAATATAGGTTCTGTAACCAATATAGGTATGATAGGTTAACATTTTGTGCTAATACCTGTATATTGAACTAATATTCTGGAACAAATATTTATAAAATACATATATATATGTTGAAATATAAAATGATACAGAAAAGAATAATAACAACATAATACCTGAAAAAAAATAATGTGTATATATTTTTACTGAATAAACAACTGTGTTTTTTAGTAGTAGTTAATAAATAATGAAGTAAAATTAGTGAATAATATGAAACTACGTGAAATAAGTATATGAATAGATATATGATTTAAATGGATTCTCTCAATGCCTTCCAGTGATTATAGAGAAAATGTGCATTTGGTGAGTATAGTTATTTTTGAAATTATAACTAAGAAGTATTTTTGATAATATGCTCATTAGGTGTCTGTACCAGGATATACCTATATCGTCTTCATCTACGAAATGCACTTCAGAAGGTGGGGTTGTGTGATTTTGGATGGACTGTACGGAGTAAAAAGAGTATACAAACCACCGTCAGCTCACAAAACGCCGACAAAGGCTGCGCTGATTAATTTGCCTCAATGAAGTAATCGTTTTAGACAAGCGGCAGTTGGCCACTGTTCACTTTAAACTATAATCGATTTTGAAATTGCTGAAAATGTGTGGTAGTGCTGAGAAGGGAAGAGAGGGTGGCGGAACAGAGGCCGATGATTGATGACTCTATTGGATCTGCCAATGAGTTTTTTTATGCCACCGTAAAAATAAGGAATGCGCCGCATCGCTTTGCTTTACTTTAAATGAGTAGGTATATTTACTGGCCGATGGAAGAATTTGAGATAAACAGTGATAATAGAGGGAAATTGTGACGTATCCCAAGTTTGGCTTCAAAGGTTTTATTTCTTTTGTTATTGTACTGTAATATCGTTAATGGACTATCCCGTAATCTCAGCTGACTGTTTGTATTCAACACCATGGCATCTGAGTGCGTTCTGGTTGCACAACAAACAATATTCATTTCATTTTTTTTAATAAGAACGGGAAAACATTATATACACATTATAACAAGTTTAACAATATGTTTAGATATATGACGTTTCATATTGCACGACGAGAATTAATACTCTGTTTAATGGATACATCAAATGGTTTATCTTAAAGATGCCGATTCAAGTCATAATAAAAGTGAATTTTTAATCAAATAAAGTATTCATATAATTAAATTAATTTCAGTTCTTTTAGGCATATTTAAAATAAAGCAAAAATACTCAAACAAAATTGTTGAAAAGACCTTGAAAAGTAGAATTTAAAAAGTACATAATATATAATTCGAGTCATATTGATACAGTATTATTAAATGTAAGTAGATTCTAAAAATTATTTGCTTTCGTTATTTTCATTTCTTGAGAAAGTTTCACTTTATACTAAGCTTTTTCTGTGTAGTATCTGAAGCAAATGGAATATGTGATTTGTTAAAAAATCTACTTAAACAATAATAGTAACTAATAAATTAGTGAAGATACCATTATTAATATAAATATTGATATTTTTCATAACAAAAAATGGAAAATGCTATTGTAAGTGGATATATTATATACAAAACGCAAGTTTATATTGCAGGCATTAATGACTAGTAACTTAAAAACACTATAGAGATAAATCAATCATGGTAAATTTAAAATAGTTTCACTCATGTTCTACAAAAATATAAACATAATAGTCATGATATTGCCCTTTTTCTGGTAACTATCCAGGTAATACTATACTATTCATTAAGAAAATGTCTCAGATGTTAAGCTAAATATATGTTTTAAATATGGGTTCAATTAATATTCATTAACCATGTTAAACAATCTTCATATGGAGCACTGAACTTCAATTTGATACAAAAGGAATAAATTCTGGGCAAACATGTTGCATTTTATTAATTAAGCCTTAGTTTTAGGATAAAAAAAGAGAAATATGCGTGTTAAATATGGTATATATGTATATAGTAAATGCTATTAAATTAAATTAAAAGTAAAATAAGAATAAATGCTGATTAAATTAATATCAAAATACGGTACATTATCAAGAATATTATAGTCTTACTATTAATAATTGACTATATTTTTTTGTTATCTTCGTGAGAGCTCTTTTAAAGCAATAACTTTTTAACGTATTTTGTTTAAAATGAATAAAAACAGTATTAAGTAATTTGTTAAGCAATTGATAAATTTACGATTAAATCCAGAAAATAACGGATTTCCTATTAATCAATAATTAAATAATCGATATCAAGTTTTCAATATTTAACGGAAAGCTTGTAAAGTGTTAAAACAGTAAGATATTCAAAAATGTAAAATAAAATAGAAAATTTAAAGAAATTATAAAAATAAATAGAAAATAGTAAAGAGTGAGCTATAGTGTAAATAAGATGTGTGAGATTTAGATCAAATAAAAGAAAAATATAAGCTATACGAAAGAAAATATTTTCATAGACTGAGTTTACTTATTAAAAGAAGTGAAAGGGAAAAGTAACACGTAGAAATGCTTTTTACAACAGAAGAATAAAAAATTATGATAAAAGTGAAAATTGAAGTAAAGGAAGACTTAATATTAAAATTTCCAATTGAATAAAAAGGGAATTTAGTGTACATAATGTGCCACAAATAGAAGCTACATGTTAAATTGCAGTACAAACTCTTTACTTAAATGATTATTTTTTGTATTTATTTCGGATGATATTATACAAATTCTATAAAACATCGTACAACCAAAATTTCAAAAATCTTTCATAGTAATTCTATACGCTCTCATGAGATAAGTTTTAAGAATATTTACAAGTGGAATATTACTTTTTGAATGTTTTAATAAATTAATATTTTGTAAACTTTAACACTGCACTATTATCGTTTTCATTATTGAAACAAACTTTTACTGCCTTATTTATATGTTCCTACTTTATTCATGTTGAACATGACTAATGAGTACATTTTTATTTGTATATAATGTTACTTTATACCTTACATTGTTAGATAATATGCTAAAGTAGGTACTGTTTTGCTTAGTATTCTTAATATATTATGAAATAAATGTTATTGAAATATACATATCGCGCAACATTTTGCCTTTTTTGTATCGCAGTGATGCCTAACTAACATCTATAAATCCATAAATGATAAATATTTCTTGTTTATATCAGTTAAATAAATGCAAATAAAGAAATACACATTAACAAATATATTACCAATTTAAAAAGTGGATTTTGCAATTTATTATTAATTTAAAACAACAAAAGCACAAAATGCACAAATAAACGTAATATATTTCGAATTTTTTTGTATATTTCTGTAATTAAATTTGATTACATTTAACAAATGATAGATTTTGATTTAAAAATGGTTGAAAAATATAATAAAATAACTTAAATTATATTTTAAAGTTTATACTGAATTAAAATATGTTAAAATTTCAATTTATATGAAAACTTTTCATTATATAATAACATTACAATTTTTATATATTTTAAATTATGTTATTATTGTCAAAAAATGACAATAAAATAAAATTATTGATATTTTAACTTAAATAATATATATAATTTGTCCTCAAAAGTGTACTAAACAATTGAAACAAATTACACAGAAAATTACCCTCCTTGTTAATTTAGTAGAAGGATTTTTTAATTTTACCAATTATTGAAAACTTACATGAACTTTAAAAATCCATTGTTTTTAGGGTGTTATTGAGTAAAATATAAATAAAAAAATTATTTGAAAAGTTCATTGAATCCTTCTGCAATATTTCATTACATTTAAAAGAGTAAATGTTATCCATCTGATTAAATATATTACGAACATATTTTTTAATTAATCACAATATACCCGTAATTCTTACTAAATATATGTTAACTGATTATATGTATTTAGAATAATTTTTCGATGCTTATACTATACATTTAGGGGAAGGTGGGGTAATAGCGCCCATGGGGTAATAGTGCCCATGCTATTTTCTGTCAATCTATAATGAATAACATATTCACTTTGTACAATAACAACGTATTTTTAATGTATTTGTTTTAGTAACCTAATATTTATTTGATGCATCAACTTTTGGCGCCATAATTTTGAATTTTATATTTTTACGTGTGTTCATCTAACAATGTGAGTTCCTTATTTAATCTATTTTTTTTTTCATATGCACATAATATGGAATAATTGCATTTATTCCTTCAATTATGTGTCCTCTCATCAATTTATGTTAGACAATAAGTCATATTCCATTCGTATCGTACAATTTTAATACATACAAATATAACCATATAGTGGGGTAATTACGCCCAGCTGGGCGTGATTACCCCAATATAAATTTCAATTTCATACACAATATTAGAAAATAAAATTCTATTATTTATTGTTTCAGAATGCCACGCACATATAAGAGAAAAACACAACGGCACAAATGGACCACTGTGGCATTGACAGAGGCTATACGACGTATCGGAAATAATGAAATATCAACCCGTCAAGCCTCAGTTGAATACAATATTCCTAGAAGGACTCTGCGTGATAGACTACAAAATAATGACATGTCAGAACCTAATCCAGGAACAAAATGTGTATTTAATGAAACACAGGAAAAACAATTGATGGAGCATACCTTGTTACTATCAAAACTTTTTTATGGACTTTCGAGAATCGATTTTCGGCGTCTAGCATACGATTTTGCAGTCAGGAATGGGATGAAACACCGCTTTGACGACAATACAAAACTTGCTGGAGAGACATGGTACTACGATTTTATTAGGAGAAACCCGCAATTGTCTCTACGTAAACCAGAACCAACTAGTATTAATCGTGTCATATCCTTCAATAGAGGTTCTGTGAAGAAGTTTTTCAACAACCTTGAAAACCTACAAAAAAAACATAAATTCAGTGAGGCTCAAATATTCAATGTAGATGAGTCAGGATTTTCTACGGTTCAAAATCCACAAAAAATTTTGACAGAAAAGGGTCAGCACCAGGCTGGCCGGGTAACGAGTGCTGAGCGAGGTCAAATCACAACAACTATTTGTGCAATGAGCGCATCGGGAACATATATACCCCCTCTTTTCATTTTCCAAAGACGTCGAATGTCAGATATATTGATGCGTGGTGCCCCGCCAGGTTCTATTGGAAGAGTATCAGATTCCGGGTGGACAAATAGAGACATTTTTATGGATTGGTTAAAGCATTTTGTTCAGCACACACAATGCTCACTCGAAAGAAAGATGTTGTTGATATTAGACAACCATGACAGTCACATTAGCCTGAAGGTATTTGAATGTTGTCGACTAAATGGCATAGAGATACTTAGTTTACCTCCTCATTGCTCACACAAGATGCAGCCATTAGATGTTACATTTTTCGGACCTTTAAAAACGGCTTATTATCGACAATGTGACCTCTTTATGATGCAATATCCTGGAAAGAGAATTACTCAGTACGAAATTGCCGGCCTATTTCATGCGGCATACAAAATAGTCGCTAATATTGAAAAAGCCGAAAGCGGTTTTAAAACAACTGGAATTTTTCCAATAAATCCAAATGTGTTCTCAGATGACGACTATCTGGCATCAGACATGTTGCAACCCGTTCGTATTCAGGTGATTAATCTAACTCCTGCTACACAGCCTCCGACTGGTCATGCACAGCCTCCGACTGGTCCTGCACAGCCTCCCATTGGTCCTGCACAGCCTCCCACTGGTTCTGCACAGCCTCCGACTGGTCCTGCACAGCCTCCCATTGGTCCTGCACAGCCTCCGACTAGTCCTGCACAGCCTCCCATTGGTCCTGCACAGCCTCCCACTGGTCTTGCATAGCCTCCCATTGATCCTGCACAGCCTCCGACTGGTCCTGCACAGCCTCCGAGTGGTCCTCCACAGCCTCCGACTGGTCCTTCTACATTTGTTTCTCTTTTAGAGATTTCTCCCCTTCCTAAACATGTTGCCTCATCATCTCAACGGAAAAGAAAGAAGATGGTGTCGGAGATTGTGACAGCGTCACCTATGAAACAGTCCTTGATTGAAAAAGAAGGAAAGATAGAAGCAAAGATTGCCAAAGAAGCAATGAAAACAAAGCCAAAACCGGTTGCCAAGACCAAAACAAAACAGACCAAGACCAAGTCCGCATCCACAAAACAGATATGGAAAGTAAATGACGGCGCATCTACCTCAAGTAAGGAATTAGTATTTATTGATATATCGTACTACGCACTCATGGTTCAATTTTATGAAACAACTCGTGTTTATGTATTGTTCTTTATTTACCTTTTGGTGGTCATGGGTCATATATAATTCACGTGTCACTCTCTTTCTATTTCCAGCGGGAATTGGTCTCAACCGACATAGTATTGCTGAAATGGAATGTTTTTGCTTGGTTTGTGGGGAGTCATATGGCAATTCAAAGAACAAAGAAAAGTGGATACAATGTGTCAGGTGCCATATGTGGGCACATGTTCTATGCACAGATGACGAAAAAACATATATTTGTGATTTTTGTTAGTTTAACGATGTTTTGGACTTTTATATTATGGATTGTACAGTTTGGGCGTTATTACCCCAAACAAATTTAATATGAAAAAAATTGACTAGTGATTACATTTTAAATAAATTTATTATGAGAAAGTATTTTAACTTTTCTTGTTATGGATATTATAGTAGAAAAAAAGCTGATGCATAATATATAAATTATATTTACATTCAATATTCAGTGTAGAAAAAATATAGATTTTCCCTTACTATGGCGTTATTACCCCACCTTCCCCTATATTAGAAAAATCTTAATATAATGTCTTTATTTTACTTAATAATCTAATTCTCAATTGTTGGAAATAATTTTAAAGAAAATGATGCAAATTAATGATATATAAATAGTTTAATTAATTTATGTATACAAATAGAAAACGAAACATATATTTTCAAAACTGTGAAATAATTTAATATTGTGTATTAAATTCGAAAGTATTAAACATCTTTTTATTGATATAGGTTACGTTAGCGAAATACGACGCTGTCAAATGCAGTCTGGCTTTTTTATAAACATACAATAACAAATCAAATCTAAAATCCATAATTAAAATATTTATTGAAAAAACATAAAACAATTTATATTTTGTTAGAACGTGCCCGAGTGAAATTTCCGTCACACCCAAGTTTGAATTGTAAATCTTAAATTTAGTTAATTGTTTCATTTTATTTTAAAAATATGTGTACATGTAAATCGTTAGTAAATACAAAAAAATAGTGCAACCTGGAAATTTATAAATATTTAACATGCCAATCTTACCTTCTTCTGGACAATTGCAAGAGACACCCTTGTTGGTACACTTCCTCAAACATTCGATGTTGTCTGAATTTTGACAATTCTTGTTTTTTCTACCCTATATTGTAGAGGAAAGGGTATTAAAATTGGAGTTATTAAAATGTAATATATAAAAAACATTAGTAATAATTCAAATTAGAATAGAACATATAGCTATATTTTAAAGTTAAAGTTTTGCGAAAACTAGAAATATTCTGCAGCGTATTCTAGTCTACTTAACTAACATTTCATTAAAGTATCTACAATATATTTACTAATATATAAAACATAAATCTAAGGACATGTATATTTATATATGCCATAGATCATTATAAAAAATATATATATTGTGAAATTTGAAATGTTTTAATATCACAATGTTTATTAAAGTTTATAAGTGTGTATAGATCACTTTTTGTACATCAATTAAGTTTTCGTTTATGAATTTACGGAATTATTGATTATTAATCTGTGTATATATTTTGAAAGTTTAATATAATGATATATTATTTACGTATAAAATACTAATAAAAAATCACTTTAATATATAATAAATATTTTATACTTTTAATAAAAATAGACAATAGTTGCTTCTGTATTTCGTTTTTCGCACATAAGAGAGTTTATTAAGCAATTTTACCGTCGAGGTTTCCTAAATTTTTTGCATTTACATAATGAGTTAAAAAATTATTCAAATGAGAAAAAAAATATTTATCTGTATAAATATAAAGTCTAAAATATTTGAAGACTGACATTTTGTGACATAAATTAATTTATGAATGCATACTTCTAATTTCAGGGGAAAGTTTATATACACATACATTCTAAATTAATGGCCTACACCATCCATACATCATGCTAGAATACTCTTAAAATGTTTTCTAGTCATATTATAAGCATGGTGGAGCATATTTTCCCTAAATTGCCCATTATTTTCTATAAAAGAGCAAATGTCAACCCCAGGGGGGGGGGATTTCGTGGAGTTCCCAGTAGAACGAAGGTACTTGTTCTCGCCTATTATATTATTTTTCCAAACAAAAGAAGAGATTAAAAAATGCTTTTGGTGTTCTGGGACTCAGTTATAAAGCTTGTACTCTCCGTATCAGATGTAATATGGAAGGTGCTAACTGCTAAACTCTGCTATTAGCATATTATCCCCTCCCCTCTAATGCCAACTCCCTCCCCAATCTACGATCAATACAATGCAGATACAAGCCATTATCTCAGGTACAGAGTGAGAATATTTCTATTCTAAATAAAAAAGAGCCAAAAACAATTTTAAGCTGTATACTTATCTGATGATGATTTTGTCACAGATATATTGAATAGTCTGCTAATAAATCGGAAAGTTTATGACTAAATATATATGTACATACTTTAATATGTATAATATGTGAGAGATCTCTGATAAACAGGTTAGCCAGAAAGTTAGCCATCACAGATCCGCGAACAGAACTCTAAATAGAGACACTAATGGGACGTATGTGAAGAGGAAAACTTTCCATTATTTTCCGGGCCAGCGGTAGCTGGATTGTCATTAATGTGCTATGAGCATTCACTTTGTATTTTAGCCCGATTGACTTCTGGGAATCGCTACTTTTCCTTCAGCATACATATTATATATATATTTGTATATCAGGTATACATTATGTGTAGAAAAATATGTATAATTATTATTATGAGCTATTATGTAACCTCAGTTGTGGAAAAACTTACTACATAAAATGGTTTTTTCAATTTTATATATAGTTAAACAAAGGTTTTGTTAGAAAATTCTTCCTAAAAAGCTTTAGATCTAATATAAAGAACACATTATCAAAATAATAGTTTTTACTATATATACGTTTTATTATTTTATTATTGTAATAGTATTTTTTTCGTAAAATGTTTTATAATTATTTAGATTTTTAACATAGGTAGGTATATGAAAGTATATTAATGGTGTTGCTAAAGGATTTCATTTAAAACCCACAAATTGAAGTTCATATAAATCAATGTTCAATTATTTTCATATGTGCATATTATTAATTTATTCAAAAATGTAATTGTTGAATATGTTATAATATTTTAATTACAAAAAATACATATTGTTATTGGTCTATATCTATGTCTATGCCTTATAAGCCATTGAGATTGATTTGAAATTTCTATTAAATGCATTTCTGCCGGATAATTATGAATAATTTTACATTTATTACGTTTATTAAATACAAAATACAAAATACAACAACTAACAAGATAAATATAGGTACCACAAAATAGACACTTAAAACACATTTTTAAAGTTGTTACAAGTAACTAAAAATCAAAAGTGCAATTTTCAAAAGGACCATGAGTGTGAAAAGGACCAGGTCTTGGCACGGCTTGTAAAAATGGACTTCAGACATTTAATTTGTTATAAAAATTCATGTCTTCAACAAATGTATTATTGTTACATATTTCCATCGGTATAATATACTACTTTTAGATATTATTTTACATTTTCTACATTCAATATATGTATTTCAGTATTTTTTCTTGATGTAAGTTTTATTAACAGGAACATTATATATACATACATATATAATTACTTCGATGTTATATTCAAATAGTATAATCAAGCGTAGTTGTTTATACGTTATCGTTTATAGTAGCTATTCGTTTGTTATTCTCGCTAATATATTTCTACTTTTGACCCTTCTTTGGTTGGAGTCATTTTTTGCGATGATAAAATCAACTACGATTTAATTTACAACTATACAGTACTTGATAGTTATCTGCAAGAATTATTGAACACTGAACTTTCTATTCAACCGGTATGCTTGAAGCGTTGAACTATTTCAAATGCAAAATGTGGATTCCACTGTATTTTGCAGTAGATTAACAACAAAGTTATACAACAAACAGCAAAATAAAATAATAGGACTATTTTGCACAGATTGGAATAACCTAAAATATTCTTTCAAATGAATTCTGCTTTTTTATGAGCTAACTACAGTCATATCAGAAATATCTAATAGATGTAGCAATCTGTCAAATTCATTGAAACAAATTCTAGATCATAAACTTAACGTATGTATTTGTATTTTTACATACAAAGGAAAACCAATATTTCTTTACAGTATTATTAAAGTAATGAAACGAAGTTATTGCCGATCTAAAACAGCTTTTGAGTTAGATGTGAGTTTTGCATAAGTAACACAAAGATACTAACGCTTCCCAAGGAGCAAATATAACAAATGATTGCTTGATAGCATTATCATTTACATTAACAAATAAATGTATTAGTGAGTATTTGATATTAATCATTTCCGAATCTCTTCATTTTGGGTAAAATGACAACTTGGTCACTTACTGATATTCGGACAACAGTCTGGAACTTGGGACCGAGTAGGATGGAGTTGGACATTGACTGAGCGGCTTTGTCTTGTGGCCCCGCTGGATCATGCACAAGGACTCGGAAGCCTACATAACCTTCGTTGGGAATGAGGTAGTCGTAGTCTTGAGGGTCCAGGATCAGATGCACCAGTTGAACTGAAGATGGGCGGGAAAATGTGGAGATGAAAGGAATTTTGAAGAGAGAGAGAGAAAGAGAGGCGTGTCAGATCATAGCTGAGAAATACATAAAATCTTTGCGAAAAATAAGATTATATTTATATAATATTAAATAAATTTTAGTTGGTAACTAAAAATAAGTTATAAAATTAGACAAATTAGTCAACTGTAGCGATTAATATTTAAAAGTTGTAAGGAATTTTCAGTAATAGTACAATTGGAATCGGATTTTTTCGCTTTTTGAAACGTTTTGGTTTCAAAATGTTACTTTATTTACGAAATATGACTTTTCAAATAAATTCAAAAGGTCGTCTTGTATGAATATTGTGTTATTTTGTTTTCATTCCGTGTTCAATAAGACTTATTTTGTATTGCAATTCTTTTGTAATCATCTATGTAACTATTTTAAAATATAAAATATTGGGCTTCCCTTGGCAGCATTAGATTAAATAAAATAGTTTTAATTTCAAATTTGAAAACAATAATGTAACTTTAGTGTTATTAGATAACATTTTACACAAAATATGATAGGATAGGATATTATTTCTATTATATTATATTATAATTTGCAAATAATATTACGCAAAGTATTAAATTAAATACAATTTAAATGTCTGATGTTTATTCAATCAAAACATATTATATTCTACAATGATTCGATTTATTTTATACAAGTATGGGTACTACGGTATATAGCGAATATTAGTATCTCTTCGGACAATAACTCAAGCAGCAAGCAATAGAATATTCATATTATTGATATAATAGTACGAAAATTAATAATTGTGTAAATTTTTTAAATAAATATTTATATATGAGGAAATTGGATAGGTCTTCGTCTTTATAATTATGGATTGCTTTTAAGATCAAAATTATTTTCCCTTTTAATAATTTCTTCAATGCTAGACTAAATTTTAGTGCTAACATAGCATAGAACTAAAAATATTACACTTATATTTATAAATACACAAGAAATTATAGTAATAAATAATATTATATATATATATATATATATTGTTTTATTGTTTTACTGTATTATGGCAAAATAGAATTCCGTTTAAAATACTTTATGACTGCCATAAAAATATGAAAAGCTCCATGTGCTTATTTCAAGAAATAATAAAACATTACATTTACAAACAGACACACACACCTATATATATTATATTTACATATTTATACAGTTGCATGATATAAAGTTCACATTCCTTAATATTGAAAATGTTTGAAAACAAATACACTTAATGGAATAAGCTTACAACCAGTTAGTGTATGTTTTTATTGAAAACGAAATTAGATAAATATATGAATTATGGAAATATCCTCTTTTCAATCAATAACTTCAATAAGTTTTCTTTAAATTGAACAAATTTGTTAAATTTGTTATAATAAAAAAAACAATAGAGAGACGATATTTTAAAATTGTTTGCATTGCTACTTTTATTTTAAGTGCTAAAACATAATATTTTTTATATTTAAAAACCATATACCTTTATTATTATTTATTAATAATACCTTTACTGTTATCTAAAATGAGTTTATCTATTGTATTTAAAAATAATAATAATTCGGTTTTCATTCAATAGAAAGATCACAACAGATATTTAAATATTTACTTTTATAATTCAGTTATAAAGGCAGGCATTCTATATATTAATAAACTCAACATTTGATTAAAAACATGTTCTTTTATTGATTTTTCTCCTTGACTGTGCTCCGCTTATTTAATCGAAATGATATTCTTTTCTTGATTCCTTTTTGTAATTCTATATTTTAGTTCAGATTTGAAAATTGTCTCAAGAAATGAAATAAGATATCATGATAAATTTCCAAATTGTGAATGAAGTAAATGTCCCTTATTTCTACTCGTAAAGTTGCAACAAACATTTATATTTGTAGTTTACATTTCAGAAAGAGTTTCTAATATATTAGCTGAGTTTTATGATCATACATTCTGAGTATACAGTGCCATTTAGTGCATCTGAAACATTCATAATTTAATTAACTTATATTTTAATAGTTTTAAAATGATACAATAATACATACAGATATTGTTCATTTCTTTGCTTAACAAAATCAATAATCCAATTTACGGTAAATAAATACATTTTATAGGTTATGTGTTTCACTCTGGTGAACGATATAAAAAAATTATCTAAATAATGAATTAATAGACATTAATTAGTATATAGATTTCAAAAAATATAATAATTATTTTAGAATGTGCTAACAATTAAATTTCTATATTATTTCTTGAAATATTTCAAATCTAGTATTTTCTATATCACTCTTCAGTAATTTTTTAGAATATCTATCAATATGTGTAACTTTGTCAATACTAATTATTATAAAATACAAAATGGGTACTAAATTCCCAACAAGTACGTAGTTTGTTATTTTGAGTGTTTTTTTTCATTTACCGTTATTGTCGATATAAATGTTTTATGTCTACGGGGACTTTTAGAGTATACTTTTTATCGTTTCTTCACAATGTTATTGAATCATAATATGACTGAAAGCCATATCAATAAAACAGTTTGTCATAAAATAATTCAGTTAATTATATTTTACAAGTTACATTGCACGAGTAATATTATTGTACATATATTATTGCTAATATTCGAACAAAAAAAAGTAAAATAAAACCTAATAAAACAAAGATCATATAAGAATGTATAAAAACGATCTGAAAATATACAAAACTAATAATTTCTCAAGTAATATATATCGCTTTTTTTCACGGTGTAGTCAACAAGATTAATTTGCTTTAAAGATAGTTAATATTTAGCTTGATTTTAAACAATAATGGCAGAGCTTACCCTAGCTTTACAACAAAAGAATTACAAAATAACGGGACATAGAAACAAAATAGAAACCATAATGATTAGAAATTATGAACAGAAAAAAAGAAACAAAACCAAAGATGGGCAGGACACCATATACCATTATCAACAAAGTAAACGGCACTTTGGTTCTGTTATACAAGGAGCACAAAAGATTCGCATTAGCTCTAATTGTTTCATTCAAAACTGCTGTTTGTTTCTCCAGTTTCTGCAAGTTATTGTACGCCTACTATTAAGGCCAACGAAAATGAGAAGAGGTATATGTTCCCAATTCCTTCTGCTTTTGTCTCTACTCCAAGCTCGTTTGTAATATGAAGGAGAAGAGAGAGGCAAGCAACAGAAGTTTAGCCAAAGTTACGGTGTGGTATTTGCGGTAACTGTGGCAGTATGGCTGACTAATTATTAAGGCTACAGGTGGAAAATTGTCTCCGACCGATTGATAGTGACACCGGTGTCAAAGCCATCAGTTGGCAGATTGGTCAGGTGGAACCCGAAGAAACAATGCACCCTTCCACGGGGAATGGAGGTCGCGGAAATCCAGACTGACATTTCTGGCTTCAAGTCAGTGAAGGGAAGACTAGATTCAATTCAACTAAAGGAAAGAAATGTGAATTTTCTATATTTATATTTGACGATATTTTAAGCAAAATTGAGCTAGGCCGAAAATGCCATTGTAAATAAATTGCATCAATAATGAAACAAACGTAACATTTTTGGAGAAAAACAATATTAGAAAATACTTTTCATGCTGTAAAAATATATAAATAACAGTACATTTTTATTTTTATGTCTACCAATCTAGCTATTATAGTTGTACGTTACAATTAATGGAATGTGTATACAGCCAGGGTACCTGATGAATTTAAGCTGAGGGAGTAGCAGAGTCCATTTGATGTAATTCGTTTCTTAAAGTCGGAAATTGTGCATTGTCGACCACCAGCATTGCAACTGAAATACATAAAGCAAACTTTACTGGACATAGAATATTTACAATGTATATACTACTGTATTAATAAAAATCATACAATTTAAGGTCCAAACACTTTACAATGGAATATTTATTGTACTAATGTGGTGTATTGAAAATTCTTAATTAATTGTAAGTGGATGATTAGTTTAAACAGTAGAAATTGATTTAAACCTTTTATTATTTGATCTTATAATTTTTCAGACTGAATTATTTTTAATGGCTAAAATCTAAGTTCTAGACACATTAATATAGAATCAATACAGCAGTGCGGGTGCTTAGGCTGCAACATGCGGTCATCAAAATAAATATATACATAAATTCAAATACATATATATATGAATATTAAATGAAAGTAAGAAAAGGATGGTTTCAAAGTATCAATACGTATACACACTGCCACATTGCCTAGATAGATAGAAGCTCATAATATAATAGCGTACAGTTCCAATGTAAAAGTAATTAATATTTTATGAATACTAAAATTTAGAGAATCGTTAATTAAATATTGAGATTTTTCCTTTTGACTTTGTCTCTCGTCTTCTCATCATTATTTGTATAATGCCTGTATTGCCATGGTGTGCTTGGTTAATTGCTTTAAATTATCAATATCTGTGTGGATAATTGAATTATTGTTTATTTAGTTTAGTATTCCTGCCGATTTTTTTAAATAAAATAGTGTATCATTTAATAATTACATATATGTCGATAAAAATTTTTATTTAATTATATATGAATTTGTATAAAAAATGAAATGATTCCAGTTTCCACTATTTAAATATATAGTATTCAAATAATGCGTAATTTATATGTTCTTGAAATAAGAATTTAATATGTCATTAATTAGTAGTTTTGATTTTCTTAATACACAGATAATTATTTATATTGATTTAATATTTTGTAATAAATTATCTCATTATTTTTTTACTTAATTGAATAATTTTATAAATATTTACCCTTGATTTTTACTTCTCCTTAAAAAAAAAACAAATTCGAAAACAATTTTTTTTCCAAAATTAATATTTTATAAGAAAAAATAATTCAAACGGGTTTTTAGCTAAAGTTTACCCACGAATTTGCATTTTTGTCTAATGCCCCTTATAATGTAAAGTAGTATCAACAAATAAGAATAAAGTCGATTTAAGATTTCAATAAGGATTACTTGTTAAAAGTTAGTAGTAAATGTGTTGAACATTTACAGTTCTATATAAAGATGTAGTGAAAGATTTTGTGTTTATTATTATATACTTGTGTATTGAAGATATATAATACATAGTTTAGCGAGCAAACTTTAATAGCACGAACCAAAAATACCTGCTTAACACTGACACTAGTACATTCAAATCACTAAAGTGGTGGAATATTTTAGATATCATCTTTTCATAGTGTAGATTATGCTCATAATAAGTACAATATATTAAATCAGATTTATGTATTTAAATCTGGTAGACGAAATCAATACATAGAACTAAACACCAATAATGGAAAGCTAACAATAAATAAAAGGAAAAAACACGCGTTAACTGAATACTTGGAGTTGGATTGTTTGCAGAAATGTAGCTAAAATACCTTCCTGAAAGACGGGAAATGATGGGAGAAGAGGGAAGTCCAGTTAAACACACTGAGTACAGGATGAATCTAACAGTTTCACAATATGTTTATACATAGGTACCCTAAATTGGTGACGAAATATGTAACAAATCAAAAATAAAACATAACTATGCCGTTGAATTATCCCTGCTAAATCGTCCTCCCTAACTAATCTAGGTTTCCCCCAATTTTACTACTGTCTCTCTTCTTGGTCAAAATAAATCGCTCCAAAAGTAAACCACTTTCCTTTTATATAGTATTTCCTAGCAGTAGATTTAAATTGGTTGAATTTATCATAATATCATGTCCCTCCCTCCACTCCTATACCCACCCACCACCACCATCAATTAAATGAGTGCATTCAACAAATTTCCTGACTAAATTTAATTTTAGGCAGATGTGTGTAAATTTGATGTTGTGATGTATCGATAAGAATGATATAACCCCATTAGAGCCAGAGTTATACATGGTAGTTGGAAACAGAAATCCGGGCTGACAAAATTTATACACTATTGTTTCATACAATTAGGAAAACAATAAAATAATTAAATTGTAAAACATTTTTGGTGTCTCAAAATATTCTATGGCAAAAAATTCAATAAAAAATGCATTAAGTTTAACTTTTATGATAATGTTTTATAACGCTATTTTTTTATTAAGATCGTTAAATGGAGTAATTCAGTCGTACAAAAAAAATTAATTTAAAAATAAATTACATACATATATGGCCATTTTTATTTAAACTTTAATAAAATTTACTAATAAGGAAATTTGAATTTAGAAAATGGGTATTCATATATTTCATCAAAATGTTATCGTGATTTAATTTTGAAATATAATAATTTATAAATATTATTTTAAAAATAAGCTTATTAATGTTACATTAAAATAAATTTTCCAGTAATTTAATAACTGGATGCAGGGGTAAACAACTTTTGCAGTTTCTTCGCTAATCTGTATATTACACTGTATTATCACTGTAGTTGTATCCCCTATTCGCTTTTATCATCTGTATCGAATACTTTTCTGTATTATCTGCTAACTTAGGAATTGTAATCAATATAATTTTCTGTAATATTGTTAGAGAATATTGTGTTATTCTCTAAAATATAAATATTTGTGATGAAGGTTGTCGATACGCTCGACATAAATGAACTAAAGTGATTTCCTTGCAAGTTGTGTGCTTTTTTATGTCTGTTCTATTCATAATCTATAAGTAATTGCAAAAATACTGAAACCAATACTAGATCAAATAAGTTATGTTTAATTCCTAAAACAGCATTTTCTTATTTTAATTGCAAAATTTGTCACTAAAACTGAACTTTCTCATTTTTATTGCCAAGTCCGCATTGAACTTAGCAGCCTAGCACTAAATTATAACAATCATGCTGTTGATTCTATTTTTAATAACTCTTTGATCTACATATCATCAAGTAAATCTCGTAAATAATCCGGTGACTAAACTTGCTTTTAAGGTTATAGAGTATCCTACATATTAAAATGATAGGTGTGTGCAAACAGGTTTTATATTTTAATTATTTCGTGTTGTTTATATCCTGCATTATGTATAGGAAAGCAAAATACATAGAACTCTTCATGCCTCATTAACCAAATAAAGTTAATTTATAGTAGTATAAAATAAATTACAATTAGAGTAAACATTTTATTGAAATTATATCAACCTAAATCATACCATAATTGTTATTATTTTCATAGGATAACATATGGCCATTGGATTGAATAAATTGAATACAAGAACACTGTATTATATTCTAAAATAACATAAACGAAATATCTATTTAGCACTTTTGATAATTTGACTTAATAAGAAAATATATTTTAAATAAACGTTTAGATTGTGAAAATATAGAACATGTTATATTAGTGTATCAAGTAAAAAATGGTCATAATAAAAAAATAAAAATACAAGTCAACTGTAAAAATTATATACAGTATATAATAGTATAATATTAGCTTTACTTTCTTTAATTTCAAAATAGGATATTAGTAATATTCCTGGTCATGTATACATATACTATATATAATATAAAAATTACCTCTAAATCAATTATTCAATATATCAGATAATTGTTATTGATATATTTGTCATATATATGTAAACAATTCAAAATACAGATATACAGGACTGTAATTTTTTTAATGAAATAGCCGCAAATTTAGTTAATAAATATAATTGGACAAAATAATAAATAGAAAATTATTTATTACTACATACAATAAAATCTTACAACGATCTTAATAATATTAGTAAAATTTTGCAAGATTGGTAGTAAGAAATCAATAATAAGCATCCTAATATAAGGATTTTACAGTAATTTAGTTAAAGACAAATATAAAAATGTATTTTAATAAAAATAATCTAAGAAATCGTGTTTATTAACCACTGAATGGTCATTGTAATTTAACTATACTGTACAAAAAGCATTGCCATTTACCTTTTGAGCATTTCTTCTATCCTGTGTCCGGTATTTTTTATGACCCGAGCAGATATGAGTTGGCTTTCAGGAAGATTCCTTAATCGACGTCGGTTGTTGACTAACTTCTCGATCAGGGTATCATAGAGGCCGCTACCATTGACCATGTTAAATAGGGCAGTTCCCCTAAAACCAACAACCAACCATACGCAAAGATTTAAACTCGATCTCATATACCGGTTTTTAGACACAAGTATAAAAAGTAAAATGGCAGGATATAATATAATATGTAATACAAAATCGGAAGTATTCGCTTTTCAAAACTCATTTTTTACAGCATTAATATTTACTTTTAAGTTTGTCAGTAGTGTTAAAGATAAAATGCATTTGTTAGACAGCTCCAGTGTTATTTATATTATATGTTATAGATGCATCTGCGAGGAAGTTACATTAGTCGGATATTACGAAAATTGTCCATAAAAACCAAAGAACATTTATGAGGTTTGCTTTACCGCTGAGAGATAAAAGAATGTGACTCTACAATCAATAAATATATCATCGAAAGAAAATGTTCACTAGCAAACTACTTTTTCATAAAAGCAAGGTGATTACTATACTTAATCAAAAATAAATATGTGTACATAAACAATTTTTATATATCATAAGACTGTTCTGAACTTAATTGATTTGTTTTTATTAAACTAATCATTAATACATCGGTTAATACATTAATACAGTTTTAACAACGTTAATTATATTGTTAATCGACAGGTTTTTTGAGGAGATTCCACGAAAGATAGCTCAAGAAAGAAAATATAAATATACAACTTATTCTTTAAATAAAAAAATATTTCATTTCAATTTTATAATAATTTAATATTTCAAAAGTGCATTAAAAATGACAAAATACATGATAATAGAATGTATAATAAAATAGTTAAGATCAATAGACTTTGTAATAGTACTATTGCTTTCAAATATAACTGCGAATGGTTATCTCTGTAATTTTTAAGAACAAACATATTTAGAAATAAGGTGATCAAATCCGATTTATGACAATTATATTTGATATCGTTATATTTAATGTGACAATTTATAACATTTAAAGACAATTTATTGAGCATACTATAAAACTATATAAACAGCAAGCATTTGAATATAGAACAATTTATAACAGTTATATACTGGGATTGATGGAATATTTGCAAGAAGTCAAGAATACCTTACCTTCAGATATGACAAAGCTTTTAATCAATCAATAGCTAAATAGATTATGATAAGTTATATAATAGCTTTTAAATTGACATAGACTTCATATTGGAAAAGTAACCAAACTTTTGAATTAAAATATAACTCGAGCCATTATCGAAACCAAAAATAAAATGTTATGTCTACCTGGCAGAAAAAGTCATTTTTATTAACATGCCGAATAACACAGATATGATGAGTTTCACTGAGAAGAAGAATATTTTCCTATTTACGTTATCGAAAGAAGTAGCTTGTTACATTAATAGATTACCGAGACTAGCACTAGATAAGTGTGGATCAGTGGCATACCAGTCACGATCATAGAGATATGGAACTTCATCATTATCAGCTGCTTATCAATTGATTTATCAGTTGATCATATCACAATTTGATAACATTATTGTCTAGATAAAAAATATAATCTGATAACTATGAAAAATATAACAATTTAATTCTAAAGTTTCAGACGTTCTATCAGTTGTTCACATCAATTCAGTCAGTCATAATAATCAATTTATTGACAATTTGATTATATAATAACAATATATATTTTAAATCTCTCAGACAGAATTAAGCATGGTGGAACAAAAATACCTTTTTATCAAATCACAATTTTGCATACCTGAATAATTAATATGTCTGGAACGTTGGGATTTTTAAGCATTTCGTTTAACTACATATATATATTATAAATGTTTATGCTGCGTTTGAATTGGAAAACGATACCAGGCATTAGATGTTTACAATTAAATTTCAATAGAAAAGCGTATGTTTCTTCAACGTTAAAATTGTCTCACAAATATAGTGACCGTTTATTTGGTACAATATTCTACTCTTACTTATAGTTATATGAGTAAAAAATAAAGCTTCAGTAATAAAATAATTTTAATTCTCCAGACAATGGTTTAGGGATACAGTTAACTTGCTAGCAAATGGAATGTCAATAAACTGTATTTTCATAAAAATGACAAATAATTTATTTAATTTCAATGAATTTTTTGTTGATCAGGAATATAATAATAATAATACATATTCTTTTTAAAGAAATGTAGCTATAAATTTAGTTTATAAGGTTTATAAAATAACAGAATAGTATGGAAATAACTAAATTATTATAATTATTAAATTTGTACTTTACTTGAATTAAAATCATATTTTTGCGAAATATGTAAAACAAATTATGTATTAGGAATCATAGTTTTGTGAATAAAATTGACAAAATATAATTATTTACACACAATAAAGACATTTCAAATAGATAGAACTCAATTTCATAAGAAAATAATAAAGATAATTTCAATTGTATGTTTTATACAATAAAATAAATGTTTTTTATATAATATACAATTATTCTATTGAAATTTATTTCTTCCAAATAGGTTTCAAAACTGCACGATGTTAAAACAATGTTATTATGAGAGACCTCAGATACATCCAATATTTCAAAATTCTAATTTATTGATTTCTGTTTTTTATCAATAAAAAGGGCGATATTGAACTGTAAATCACAAAATCGGAGTATTTTTACCTTCAAAACGGAAGTTGGAAGGTATTCACTATACCATCTAATCACGCTTTTTATATTAATTGCTATAATAAATACCCACCAGAAACACCAATCGCACTTCAATATTTAAACCAAGAGAAGTATAATAACTATACGTATGTAGGATGATAAGCGCACTTAAGTTATGTAGTCTACCTAATTTATTAGAAAAGATTAATTTTAAAGCAAACCCAGCACGCTCATTCTTCTTTCCTTCCCATCTCGTTGGAATATCTTCTTCCAGTTCTAATGTACAAGTCGAGGAGTATATTACATAAAGAGGGCAAATTTAGTTTTAAGAGATGTGGCTTTTCTATTTTTTATATGATGTCAATCCTGATTATTAACGAGACAGTTCATGAGGTAGCAAAGTACTCCTCAATACAAATCATATAAGACAGATATCTCTTGCTGTAACGGACGTCGATTACGTGCAGTACGCTACTTCGGAAAAATTGCATTATACAAGAATTACATGGTTTGAGGATGTGTGATATGTATACTAAAGAGTAAACACTCAATAAAGTACACACTAAAAGATGTATCTTCAACAGTGTAGCGAATTCATGCAGGCGCCAACATTAGTTGGATGGATCTAACTATTTAAGGTACTTACAAGTCATGCCTTAAATTGTATGTGGCAGGCGTTTGTGCTTTGTTGGTGCTCTTAAGAGGAGTATTTCGCCGTAAACTAGCTCAATGTGTTTATGTTATGTGAAATTAAAAGTAAAGTAAAAAGTGAATACAGACTTGACATCTGGTTTATCTAGTATACCGGACGATATTTAGGCAGTTCATTCAAGTTTATCTTACGATAATACACAATAATTTAGTTTTTACAGTAATAATACGTTTTTAATAACATTATGCGGGATGGCCTAATAAAAGGATTTAACAAGGTTGAAACAGTATATTATCTTGGGTTTTTTATGCTATTCATAGTAAATATTATTCGTAGAAAAGCATAAATATATTATATATACATATATACATAATCACTTTAGTTGAATTAAATACACAAAAATAAACTTTGCTCTCATTTTAAAATAGGAAAATTAAAAAGTAATGATCATTGCACAAATTTAAATATTTTTGTGACAAAATAGGCGATTTTTCAGTTTAAAAGACATGTTAAAATATAATATTTAATTTAGAAGACAAAATACATATGAGTAATGTATATTTTCTTTTCTTAACCAATTATATTGTAATAAATTAAGTTATTCACAATCGACTAAATACATTCATAAGAATATTTTACATTTAAAAAATCCTTATAATCCCAATAAATCATATCTTATTGATTGGTGTATATAATATAATACTTGAAAAACTTCTTCCAACAATTATTTTTAGTCCTCTAGCATTGGACTATTTTATTCGATAGTGTAGTATATGCTCTCCGTTTTATACTTTCCTTATCAATCTTAATACTAATCATACTTCAAATAAAGAAGACCCACCTTAGAGTTTGCATCAAGTTATGTAAACAACAAATTTGGGTTATAAATAATAATAAATCTAGATTCTGTAATTTATTAATTCCGAAAATTCTGTTCATTCGATCATAAATAGATTACTCTCAAACACAATGGTACATACATACCTACAAAACTTATAAAGATAGCCAATAATGCTAATGAACTTCCACCCCAAATGTGTGTATTATTGATTTACATAATTTTATCAGACAAAGTGTAAAATCAAAGCTTCCACCATCACTACACAATCAGTAAGAAATGCTATGCGAATGGTAAAAATATAGGGACATTGTTTTTGGATATTTTGGTAGCTAATGGCTAGAAATTAATATGTACTTGTAACTTTGCCCGACGAATCCCAGATTCAACTGTAGGTTGCAAAGTGACCTAAATGAAATGGAATGATTCGTTTCAGTAATAAAAATAGCATATTGCGAGAAAGTTGAGTACTTTTAGTGGAGCATATCAAACAAGCACATGACACTATTAAGAAGAGAGAAGGAAAGTTCTGGACATCCAACAACTTCATGATTAATTGTATTCCTGTAGTTTATAATCTCGGTCAAGTAAAATAATGAACTCAATATATTCATAATGTATCCCTGAATTTCCTAATATTTTAGATAGTTAGTGTGATCTAATGAGAGCATAAATAAGGAGCCTTGGGTAGATAGATTAGTGACCAGTATCTATTGGAGCGTAGTAATTGCATGTAGTCTATATTGTATTGGTATTCAATGTCGGTTCATTATATTAAGAATATATTCTCAGAATCTTTTTATAGATGTCATGGGTATTTCACAAGCTTTACGTGTTTTATTCGTATACCTATATTTTAACAATTTTTTCTAATGCATAATTTTCTATATAATTGCCAATTATTCTATTTATTCTAGAATATTTAAATTTATCTATTCGTAAATTTATAGTAATTGTTTAATTTATAGCATCAAGAGGCAACTATTTTAACATGTTTGTCGGTTTCAAAAAGGGTCTAGAATATTACGGGCAATATTGTTAGATAAATTTATTGTTATTTTTTGCGAAAAGAATTTTAACCTTTCTACTTAATTGTAAACAATTAACAATTATAATAATTTATATGCACGCACTATGTAGGAGTAGGTATGCACGAGTATCTTTCTAACAAGTTGAAGATTTATGGTCAAATTCCACTTTGAATATTACCTTGCTATATAACTGCGTTTTGTTATTTTTAAATTTACATGAATTATATATTTAAAAAGTTTCCATTTATAAGTTAACTTTTTAACTGATTGCTTGCAGTAAAACTACTAGTACGATATAAGTTACATTCTACAGCCATTTAAAATGTTATGAGATATGTTACTTTCTTTAATTTGAACTAATGTAACGGATTGATGTAGCCATTTCAATTAGAATTGTAGATCTTGAAGGGTACGCAATAACATATTATCTTGGTAACTAAATAAATAGACAATCTCTATATCTAACAGTAGGGTACGTTTGAAATCGATTGAGACAATTGAAACTGACGCAACTCAATTTCTTTACTAAAAGTATCCTGATATATATATAAAAGTATAAATTATATATATGTAACATTAAATATGGGTTTAACCGAGCTTCTCATAAAACTAAATTTGCATAAATATTGGCGTATTGGTAATGCTACATTATTGGAAAAACTAATTTGGGTATAATTTTAGGTATTAGATACGATATTTCAATATTATTGATTAATAAATCATGTGTAACATAATTTATTGAAAGACATAACCCCCTATGATTTATATTTTGATTTGTACATTTATAGTGGTAATTTGACAGCAGTATAAGGCATAGGCAATTCTTTGAACACACAGGTTGTAACTATTATAATATGTCGTCTTTAGCCTGTCGTCTGAATTTGTTATAAATATAAAAGGTCAAAAACTGCATTACTTATTTGAGTATAGCAGTAGGTAATCTATAGGATAAAAAACAATCTCATTAGCCTCACCAACTTTGGAAACCGAACTACCCTTGAACGGTTGCTAACTAATTGTAGCTAAACGCATCTAACTCTCAGCAAGAGAAGTAAATTAAACTCTGGCAGAGCTGGGAGAACCCTCGATTTTCACACTGGGAACCAAATCGGGAACCATGTAGAACGGGTGCTAGCACCCTCCAGCTACAAAGAACAAGGTACCAACATTGACCCCCCTATAATTGGAGATAATGTTGTCAACTCTATCGAAATGAACGTCTGCCGGAGTTGGTAGGGTTGGTTTGAACCACAGTGGCACTTTAAAATGTCCAATATTAATGAATACGAATATTTTTACAATTTAAGCTCAATTTTCCTAAATTCTTATTTTTAATATAAAGTAAGTATTTATAACCTTTTTAAAAGTTATGTTGCATATATGATTTTAAACATGTATCTACTGTCTTTATCTTAAAATAAAAATTAAACACGCATATCAAGTCATTACGTTTCTAGATACATTTAATATTAGTACCAGACCAATTTTAGCAACAAGATTTGCATACATATGACAATATATACCAATATTCAAAAGCATCTGGAAGCGTAATGACATGATATGTGTGTTTAATTTTGATTTTAAAATAAAGACAATAGATATGTTTAAAATCACGTGCGACATAA
>JAYRBW010069572.1:0-27099 GCA_036023295.1 Invenusta paracnida | reverse complement strand
TTAGGAAAATCAAGAGAACCCAATCTTTGGACAGTACCACATATAAAAACATCCGTTTTGTCAGGATTCAATTTCAATCGATTTAAATTGAACCAATCGTACACATTATATAAGCATAACTTGAGAACTGAAACGCTGGAGACTTAAGTGTCACTTTGGAAGGAGATATATATATTAGTATCGTCGTAGATGAGTAAATTTATTCCTACTTTCCTAAAATTCAAAATACGATTTAAGCACTTTCACTGTTAGAATCACCAAAATATTAAACTATTAACCAATATCTTGAAAACATCAGTCTGTAGCAGAAATGCCTAAATCGGGAGGAGTTATTGACTTGATTTTTGTTACAAATCCGCTGTATAAATTTCTACCTATTAGATAATTAAAAAAAACTTTAGTTAGCTTGAGATAATAAATAAATAAAAGTTTAGTCATGACTGAAGATAAGGTAAATTTGTTACAGAGTAAAAATCCAAAGCTGCATTCTAAATTATACTTTTACTATATTCAATGTAAGTCCGTATAATGTAGATAATATGCCACATCGTAAGATCGGGAACATGCGCGGCTCACCTTTTGAAAAGCGTCAGTGGGTTTTTTGCAATCTTCCTTGTTAGCACAGCACGACACTGGGATGGTACAGGTCCCAGAGTCTGTCGGCGTTTTGCAGTAGTCGTTGGGCCCCTGAACACCGCAGCACTTGGCCTGTAGTGACAGATTGGGTTGTTATGAAAAGTGGCGAAATATAAAGGGTGGTAGAGTGAAAAAGACAGTAATGGCAGTATTTTATAATGGAAATGAAATAAAGTCTTCAAATGAATTATTGAAGACTAATGATAAATGAAGTTTATTATATGTATAAGAAAAAATATAAACTGGTGCTTTTGAATAGAGGAAAAAAAATCATTTTAAAAAGATAAATGGTCAACATAGTTCGTAAAAGTATTTTAATATATTTAAAAAGACGATATTTATTAATGTGTGAATGTTTTTATTAAAATATGTGATATATTTTCGCATACAAATAAAATTTTAAGCAAATTTAAAAGAATGAATTAAAATTTTAGCAGTAGGTAACAGTGAATTATTATTTATTGAAAGAAGAATGATAACCTATATTTAGAGTAAAATTTTGTTGATTAAGCGGTGTTTACAGTGCAAATATAACGTGTATAATGTGTTTCGATAACCGTGAAGTGATATTATCTATTCCAAGAATACAGTGTTATTGACGATATCCGCAATTGTCCTGTCGAGTTTATTATGATCGAAATGCTACTTAATCTCTATAACTAATAATAGTAAATTATTAACATCAATGACTTTTAATTTCATAAGAAATACACCACCTTTAAAATTGCCACAAAAAGGTAGATATGTAATAATAGTATTAACACGAAGAATATATAATTTGGGCAATGATATACGAAATTACCATTGAACTTATTATTATTTACAAATAATTTAAAATAAGTAGGAATTTTAAATATGATTTCAAATGTTAATTAAGTTAATAAACTATGTTATAATTATTAAGGAGTAAACATGTTATTTCTAAATTATTAATAAATAAAAAGTAACAGAAATGTAATGTAAACGTCAAACATTATTCAGTAGTTTTTGTTTAAAAAACTAGTACATATTCATCTTGTTCAAATATGATTATTTTTAATTATTCGAAAAAATAATAAATATATTTTTAGAGAATTAAAACGTGGATAAAAATAATGGTTTGTTCTCCATTCCTATTATTATATTTTGTCTGCATTAAATATAATGCGAAAATACCATTATTTTCAGGTATAAATAAATATATAGAAATTTAATTACAATAACCTTAAATATTAGGCAAGTAACGTTTTTACAGCAATGCAAAAAACTATATATAATGTTGACGTATTACTAGATTAATTCATTATAAATTATACCACATATTATGACAGTGACAAAAAAGCTTACCAGAGTTTGAACAGTATCCATAAAGGCAGTTTTTTTGTTGGGTGACTCGTTTGAAATATTGTTGACACCTTTCCGCATAGTTTCCTCAATTTTCCGTTGAAGCTGATGATTAAAATGAAATAGATAGAAGGTTGGGAAGGTGAATGGGGGGAGATAAAATTAATTTCAAGTTTCATATTCTAGAGCTTTCAATTTACAATTTTATATCTGAATTCTAATTATATACATATCTGCAATTCTGCTAAGGAATCCCTTCTGTAATATGATATAAATATAGAGTTAAAATTATTTTAAATCTGCATGCACAAAAAGAATACTTAGATTCGAACCTCGAGATTGCTAACACTTTGTTTGTCTCAACTTCTACTAGTAAATGGTAAACATACCATTTCTTTCAATTTAAAACCACAACCATAATAAATACAAGTACATAATGATATATCTACACAAAATAAAGCTACTTATCTTAACCACTAAAAAAGAAAAGAAATTTGATATAAACATGTACTAATAATTTTAAACTATTCTATAATAACTGAGTTATAAGTTATTTTAAAAATGTTATCTATAGCCTTTTACTTTCTAAATAGTATCTTCGATATTGATATAAATTAGTGCATTTTTATTTGTTCTTATGTGCAGTATTTTCCTTGATTAACTGCCAGCTAAATAAAAAACTGAAATATTTTAATGAATTTGAGAAAAAACAATATTGTTAGCAAAAATATGCAAACAAATTAATTATAAAATACATTCGAAATGATAAAAATAGTTTACAGGTATGTTCTCATAAAGGCGGTTAAATGGTTAGCCTAAATGACCGTAAAAATATTTATAAAATGTTTAAATATAAAAGTTGTACGTACGTTTAAACTAAAGCATATGCTTCTATTTTCAAATATTTACTATCATAATTGTAATTTTCTAAATTAACCTTAAACATCAAACATTTATAACCAAATAAAAACGGTTAATAAAAATTGTGGAACGATTTCAAGAGGTGATAAAATCCGTCTCAGTAAGTCTTTAAGGCTTTTAAATAAATAACATAAAGACATATTATTTTGCGCCAAATTATAAAAGAATTCAGTGTTGAACATTTATGATTCATGCTCCTTATGATTTTATTATAGATATTTCTAGATATAGCCCGTATATATGCTAAACTCGTGCCAAAACAAAAATGGAATCCTAACAATTTGTGTGCCTGGTTTATGAGCATATACTAATAATATATATTTGATCATCTCAGGTTGGATATCCCGATTTACAGAACATTAATTTTAATAATTTATACTTAAATTATCTCCAACACTCTCCCATAAGCAAAACGATTTATTATGAGACTTCTATTTGTTAATAAAACCTCATAAATGAAATCCACAATAGAGTCCCAGGGATATAGACTTTTTATGAGACAATAACTATTTTATGATATAGGCAAAATGTATTCTTGTATAACTAACTTGGCGTTCAAATGAACTGTAACTATATATAATATGGAAGAATATATAGTTTAATGAAATTCCAATTAAGCTATCGTAGTTGTTATGGCACCTGAAAATGTGTCATTTATGAAGTGATGATTTCGGTATAAAACTAAAAATTATTACGTTGATAAGATCAAAACAAATATCATTCGGTTTCTCAAATATTAACATTTACGATCCAGTAATGAATCAAAAACCAAATGAAAACACAAATTATTATATATTACATTTTATAGTATGTATATATAACATATTGTGGAAAATAAATCAATTAACCTTTAATAAAGTACTATAAAAAAATTCATTTCGTGCAGTATTTTTTAATGCGTACTGAATTTTATAAATAAAGATGTATAATATAATATTGTAGGTAAAATAATTTATTGTAACGAAAACTAGACATGGAATACCCATAAGGCGCGTTAAGTATTACATGAAGCATGTTGGGTGTAAAATAATATATGATCACTTACAGGTATAAAATAATTATATAGATTTTATAATAAAATATATGCAGATTAGTAGATTAGAAATTTTGCTTTAGCATACGAAATAAATGTAATGTATATTAAGTATTAATCCATGGAGATTAAATATTTATATTTATTTAAAAACCATAAATAGTACTTTATCAAAATAAAACATGTATTTTAGTCCACTTTCAATGCCTAGATTATAGCAGTACCACAATGAAATAATAATTAGGTACTATTATATATTAATATAAAAGAGTAATAACAGGAAATTTTGGACATACCTACGTAAGATTTAATGAAAATAAAATATTATACAAGTAATCTTCAAGATAGAGAACACTACTTTTTCATGTCACAATATCTAATATACATACACAATAAGATAGTCTACTCATACATAACAGTACGTATATATGTATATTATTTCCATGTATACCAAAACAGTTAAAAAATTATATTAAAATATTTTCTCTACAATGAATGAAAATTCCCCGTTGAACAATTGTTAAACATACTTAAGTCAGAATTAACTTTAATATTATATTTGATGGAAGGGTTAAGGAGAGGTTTCTGAGGAAATTTAGAGGATTCTGACAAGCAGTCGTCATGAATGACAATAATAAAATACTTTCTTCGCTGCCGAAGAAAACATCAATATGTCCCTTTTTTATGATTCGCATATAAATGCAATACAACTTTCTACCACACAATCGGATTCTTTGCAGTGTTGCTATGTTTCAATATAAAATAACAAAAAAGCAGCCTGTGCTAAAAACTATCGACCGAGCTTTTTAAGCACTGTATATATACACGCCTTCTTCGCTCCCCTTAAATCCCGCCCGACCGAAACGGTAATTGTTGTGAAGAGGTCAGCAATCAAGGAGTCTAAAAATCCGAGAAGAAGAAGGGAGAGATGAGTCTGAAATAAATCTCCTCTAGTGATTGTGTGTACGGCCACAGTAAGTTGTGGTTTATATAGTTAGTTAGCTCGTTAAAACTGTTCCCATGGATCACACTTCACTGTATACAGTTACCACTGCATCTAAGTAACCATCCTGCCTGGTCGCAAGATAGTAAGTTTAACTGTAATATGTATATATGTAAGATATATAAATCTAATATATAATCCGAGTATAATATATATATATATAGACCAAATTGAACGAAGGCGAAAATTTAGCTCAGCTCAGTTCACTTCAATACAAGTAATCGGGCTATTTTTCAACCTAAAAGGGATGATTCGATAAAAATAAAATAAAATCTAGGTTTGTCGTAGGTCAGATCGAGATAATATATTCCAACAATGATGACTAATTATAAACTGACCATCATAACGGCAATGGATGAGGAATTATACCAGTTGAGGAAATTTAAGACAGCGGATTTGAACTGATTTATCAACTGCCAGTATTCGACTCACCAAAATTTTACATTACGTACCAATTATATTATACTGGTAGGAATTATATTTGATATAGCCTCAACAATTCATCATTTATAAGTCCAAACAGACGAGAACAGTAGACCAAGCACACTGGTCGCAACATCGAAGGCACAAATATAAAGAATTATGATTGTTTGAAAAAATACTGCATTATAATATGATCGTAGATTAACTAGTAAAATATATTAATCATATATTAAATTATAATTTTAGTAGATTATAGGCCATAGCGTAAAAATAATTTAGACATTTAATGTTTTGCATACAATTAAAATTACTAGGTACTTTATTACAGAAAGCGCGCGATTTCATTAAAATAATAATTTTTGAAATATAAGCGGTAAGATAGTTTATTGTAAAAAAACGCATTATTTAGAAATGTAATGAAATATAACAAGTGTAAAATTTAATAAAATATAGCGATTTTACATGACAAAAATTTACATTGTCGTTAATAAGACGGAATTGTGAATGTTTTGTATTATAATAGCAATCCGATGGTAGAGTGAAAATGTATCATCTGTTTTCATACAATATTATGATGAAGTTTTGTCCATAAAAATTGTCTTTAGTGTAAAAATATACACAAAAAATAGAACTACAGCATAGAATCATAAACAACTTGTTTGTTACATTACTTATGCATATTTTTTAAAGTTTACAATATATACAAATATTTTTTAATCAGGGATATGCTTGTGTAAAGTAATTAGCAATAACAGGGTAAATGAAAAGCACTTTTCTCGCCTTGCAGAGTTATTGGCAAGATACCAGATTATCGAAGTAAAATATTTAATAAGAGTGGAGAGTGGAATAAGGCGGTCGTGGCATTTCAATCAGCGGAAGCTCTAACTCATATATCATTTTCTTTCGAATAAATTCACCTCTTTCGACGAAAAAGTGTACGTAGGCTAGTTTCCATGGAAACTTAACTACCCTCCATTATTATACCTTGCTACATACATATTCAATGACGAAGAAAGGGAATTATTAACACACGCCTAAAGTGAAGACGACTTTATAAAGAAACCAGCCAGAGAAAGATAGAGAGGGAGGGATAATGAGATGAGGGGAAGAAATTGATATATAAAGCGAATACATCGGGGTGCGGCTGAGAATAAATAGATTTAATTAAATTGACATGCATCGAAATATGCTATCGCGATGTACCCACCAAGTTATATAATGTTGTGTTATATGCGCGATTATCCTCTTGTTTGATGCTAAAGTATATAAAATTGGTTATCGAATATTAATTTTTTTGAGCGCTATAAAAACTGATAAAAATGGACACATTATACTGTTACATTATATTAGTAATTTCAGTTATATAGTTTTGACTAACAGCGATCAAGTTAAATTTCTATGACGCGTATAAAGGATCCTAGATGTCAACTGAGAATTCTCTGAGCGAAACTTGATAATCGAACCAATTAGTACATAATGGATCGCATCCACAGATCCTCAAGATGAAAAGTTAACTAGGGCTAAAACAGCTCAGCAGAATATAAATAGTTTATACTAGTTATACTAGGGTAGATACGCAGGTAGACAGACACAACCAGCCGTAAATTTAGCTAGATTGTGGGAAAAAATGTTTTGAAAAGTCCTGTTTAACAGCACAAGCAGCTATCTATCTACATATTATTCGTGCGCATATAGGACTGCAGCAAAGCTAACTATGCAGATTGACGTCAGCTTAGTATGACAGTAGTTGTAGTCCATCAACCTCACACCAAACTCAAGAAAATCACAGAAAATATTCTTCCCGGAGAGCGGAGAATGAATGTCACCGTTCGGTTAAAAATAGATCACACAAAATCAAAAAAAGCTTACCTAGCCCTCTCCTGCTGCTATATTAAAGCGGATGACTGCACTAATGGATTGAGGAGAAGAAGAAGAAAGGAAGGTACAAGAAAGAAAAGGAAAGTCGGAGGAGTGTGAGGAAGCAAAACAGAAACACAGAGAAGCATGTAGGCAGAAAAGATGTTAGATATAGTAGGCAAGACTAATGCTAAATTATACAGGTAGTAAGTTAGACTCGAATAATTCTCCAAATTTTTGACAATGTCGACGACTGCACAATATTTCATATCGGAGTATCAGTATAAACGCCGGGTATGAATGTCAAAAGATCTACCCGTTTACCCATTATACAAAAAAGCCTCATTGTCAGACAATACAGGAAGCTGTTACAACTTTCTCGTACTTTGTAGTTTTGTCTTTAGTATGGACTTTTCATATTACACGTTATGGATAAATTAAATATAATAGAAAGGCACTATATAGGTTTTGAACCTATAATATTATTGGACAAAAAATGTGATCCAAAAATAGGTATAAATTATAATATAAATATATTTACTATTACAGATGATTAACTAAACTACTTAAAATTATAAAATTAACTAAGCGACATGCAACAAATAGATTAATATAGTTTATAATAACATAAAGTATGTTTAAAAATGTACAATTAGTGAAACCATTGATTTTAAATTAAATTTGATGTATTTATAAATAAATATTTTGATGTCTGCAAAAAAGCCAATAAGGTGTCATAAAATTTGAATACAAAGCGATTAGAAAAACGTTGAAATATACTTATGATACTATTTAATTATTATAATATTAAAATTAACGAAGTCATTTCATGAACGAAAAGATGTAATTTCGATATGAGTGACTAGTGAATCTTTATTGTTGCAACTATGTCAGTATTTCTCTTACAACAACAAAAACTAATATAACAATTAATTCTAATAATTTTACTTAATAATATAAAGTGGTAATATAGTAGTATAGTATAGTATTATTATATACAACCAATATTACTGCTAATAAATATAATGTCACATTTTCAAATAATTATTAATCGACCTATAAACATATAAAACTGTCTCTATTTAATATGTAAATGATAAAGGTCACAATAAAAATAATATTGTATTAATGAATAGGACACAGCCTTCCAAACCACATCATATTAATAGGAAAAAGCGTTAAAAATTATATATATGCTGTCAGCGTCATTTAAATACAATAACGCATGGCCAGACAACTGATAAAATAATAAATTCATAAGTATGAGTGTAGGATCATTTAATAGAATTAGCTACCCAATCTTAAAACAATGGAATCATCGAAGCTTCTTTTATGAATTATCATGAAGATGACTCACTAGATTTCTGTACGTGAATATTAACCGATGCCGTTTGACGGTTGAGACATTTGGTCTCCGGTCACTCGCCCAGCAATAACATATTATATATACATCTAATATACACATAAAGTTCTTGGCTGATTAATCTGAGATTTTAAGTGAATGACGTTAACATAAAATAATTATCAAAACAACCATGTTTTTTATATTATATTAAAATCATATTATGAGGGCGTTAACATATTAAAATAAAATTATTGTTCCACGTCTAACACACTAGTATACGTGAAAGTCCTCGTAATATATGTTATACTCGATTCCTATTAGATAAACAATTAATAATCAGTTTCCTCTATATAAATATAAAATACTTAGGTAGTTTGTATAGATGTAATTCAAAATGTTAGAAAGAATATGTGATTGAATTGAAAATAAATATCTATATACGTACATGCTTATTTTAAGGAGCGCGATTCTTGCTATTCCCAAATTCAGATTGTACTTTTACTTACTTATAAAATCAATCGATCCTTGATTCTGTTATATTCAGTATAAGCACACGTTTGAGTAAATAATAAGCAATAAGCTTATAAAATGGTACCTAATGGTCCGTTACTTATATAATTTATTTTTTATATTCAAAAGTATTATAATAAATGTATATCTTTAAATTTAAATCTTTCAAAAAGAACACAAACAACCAATGACATTTTTTCAGGATTAATCATTACTTATAAGGGATTAACACTCAGGAGATATAATATCCGAAGGTAATTATATATATTACGTAACGACCAGTGATTCTATTGAGGGATTAAAACATATTACGTAATAATAATAATAAATACGTAACTAATACCTACACATCAACTATAAACGTTTACTATACCGTATATATCTATAAACGTATACCGGACACATTAGGCCCTATAGTTAATAAATTATAGGAATTGTAGTTTATCATGTCACTATTAACACAAGTCAAAAATATCAAAAAGTGTGTTAGCTTAACCCATAAAAGAAACGAAATACCTATCTGTGTTAGCTCTTTAGCTAATAATATTGAACTTGAGCTAACTACTTTAAAAACTATTATACTAAAATCATTTTGTCTAGGATATTTATAATTGTATAACTTGATTCAATTTAATGTGTTTCAATTAATTTAATGTATTCATCAATTTAACTTTTGATATTTCTATTAATTAAGACATAAGCGTATTATAATGGCAGGAATATACTTCATAATTTTCTTAATAATAAAAAACGTAGTTAGGAACACATTTAACGGTTATTTCATTTCTTTTATGAGTTGAGCTAACACACTTCTTTCCTTTTTTGGCTTATATTAACATGACAATTTTTGTTGAATACAGTATTAGTAGACTATTTAATGTAGCATTTGATTATATATAATTTCATAAAAATCGCTTAAAGTTTAAGGGTTGTTATTGGGTCTGAAGAACAAGAACAATTAGAATAATAAGAATAATTACGAAAAAAATCGTCTTTTGCATCTAAATATCCAAATAGCCAGGAAGATAAAAATCGGCAAGCTGATTAATTTTCGGCGGCGCTACACGATAAAATATAAATCATTTTAAATTATAAATTAGTTTTTAAATTGTAGCTGTTAAAAAATGACCGTTCTTGTATTATTCTAATGTACCTTATAGTATGTAGGTTTCTCGTATGAGGTAACAACCTACAACCGTAAGTTTAGATATTTCATTAAAGAAAATTAATTTTACTGACATGAATATCAAATAACAGACCAAGGTTGAAAAGTGTACTGGTCATGTGTGTTTAACAGTATAGAAGACATAGACATAAAGACATAGACATCTACTCGCGAGTATGTACATTCTTTGTTATAAAGAAAATAGATGAATACTGTATTTGACACTAGTATATTTTCTACATAATATGTAGGAAATATACTAGTGTCAAATACAGTATTCATCTATTTTCATATTATGCACACGACTTATGGTATACAATAGTAGATTACATACATGATACCGTGAATTTCATTATAACATTTCAATGTACTTATAAGACAAAAATATAAAAATTTGATACTACATAAATAGCTAAGATTAAAAAAAATTCCATATTAATGCAATAATCTCATACATATACATGCATGTATAGATTATTTCTGGTGTTGATTCGAAGAACGGAAGGGCGACAGAAAAATATTTTACGCTACACTTAAACTCTGTTTTTAATATTAATGACTGCGCAAATAACTGACAAATAATGACAAATAATTGAATTACATGACACATTCTCATATTTTATAAGATTATATTACGCAATTTTATTTTAATGACGCTCGCCTAATTGTATATAAGAGTTCTAATATTGTTTTTAATCACCCATTTGATCGAGCTTGTGATTTAAGTCAAACATCGAAATCTCGGTGTCTTATAATATACAACAATGTCAGTTTAAAGGCGGTTCTCATTATTTATAAGAACAAGACAAATTACCTCATCTCTGAACATGAACCCGAGTACACCAGCTGCTACCTCGGCCGCAAGTATGAGAAAGACGAGTGAGAAGTAGGTGCCAAGAGCGCAGGGCGATTCAAAGTAGGCTCCACAGCAGCCCATTCCACCCACAATGACTGTGAATCCACCCAATCCCATCAGCACGAAGAGGATGATCTTGATGTTTTGTAACTGTCCTGTGGCTTCAGTCAGGTGTTGAGCTTTGGGCTCCAGATAGAGATAGAGAGCCAAGCCAACGATAGCCAGACCAATGAGCTGAGGAAAGAACCAGGAAGTGATGACAGGGGATAATTAATTACATCCAACTATTAAATTATGTAAATAGACACACGGTGTCATTGAGTCTGTTACATGTTAATATAGTATAATAAAGCATGAGCATAACTAAAATAGAAATATTTAAAAATAAACAATGAAAATTCAATATAGCCGACTGATAATTACAGGTTAGTTTAATAATGGTTGAATGCCTAATCATCTGAAACTGTTACTAATGTATAATTTCTTATTAAAAGATTGAGAGTTATGTGCAATCAGAAATAATGGACCATGTTCGAACTCACTTCAGAACTATTAAACTAAACAGCAATGTGTCATTCTTCATTATAAATTTTACTGTCCTCATTAATGATTTGGTCTATGTTTATATATGTATAATGTTAATTACTTTTGGGGCATATTGTACCGGAAATACATACAATAATTTGATCATAGTATAGATTATAGAGAGATTATGGCAATCTTACTTATAAAACTTGAGTTATAATTTTATAAGAATTGAAAGTCAAAATATATAGTTTAATGGAATTTGTATGCAAAAAGTACTAAGATATTGGAAACTATTTTTCTCCTCTTTATGTATTATACTATTACAGATATTAGTGCTCTTGGTGATCTCTGTCATGTATTTGTTGATTTATAGTTGTGAGTAAAGTTGTGTAAAATATTTGAAAATAGTGTAGGGTTTATATATTTAGTTTCTAAGTAGTTAAATAAGTGTAGAAGTTCATAAAGTATGATTAAGCTAAATAAATTCTAGGTTATAAATATGTAAAAGATGCAAAAAATTAAAAAAGAGAAGAAGATACAAAATAAACTAACCCATTTTTAGAGATAGTATGTTAATAAAATGTATTGTTTTTCAACATGGAATTTATTAATTATTTTATTAAAGCAAACCATGCATACATGATGATTGTATAAACTACTTACTACTTATAGAAATGACAATTTTTTAAGAATAATAACTAATATAGAAATTCAAAAATATGAATGTATAACATTAAAATATGAATTATTTAATCAAAATATATACAATCTAATATCTTCTAAGTAATAAAAGTTTACATAATAACAATCACTAAATTTGAATAGAAAAGAGCAGAATGTAATACTTTTCTTTGAGAATATTTTAATCATGCATATTTAACATAAAATAGTCATGACATTTTTATTGTAGTGGTTACAAATTTAAATAAATAAAAAATGCATATATGCAGCTGTTTATTTATTTTGTAAACATATTTCTAAATAGAAATATAAAGTTTAAAAAATTCTACAAAATATAATATATTTTGTTTCTATTATTGTTACAGTGTGTAGAAAGACAAGTAATATAGGTCATAAATGCATTTATAGGTAAAGTTTTAAAAATTTAAAGTTTTAGGATCAGAAATGAGAGATTCATAATTTATGATAAAACATTTAAAAAAAATCTACATGCTTTGCTGGGACCAGTTCTAAAGGCTGTAATTCTTAATTTATTCCTTCATAGTGGCATCAAGTACTGTCCTTGACTGTTGATACTCACTGTCTTGAAACAACCACTAATCTCGTCCTAAAATATTTTTAAAGTAATATCTGATACCTTGGAAAATATATCTTAGCATATTAGATGGATATTTCTTGCCATTTTTCTTCCTCACTTTGAAAATGAAAAACGGATGCTGGCTGTTGATTTTAGATTTTTACATAAGTATTGGTTTGAAGATTTGTATGCCATTGATCAAATCAAATCATTCAATTTTATTTCATTTAGCCATCATCAAATATCTTTACTGCCCATTTATTTTTTTAAATTCAATTATATGTATAATCCTTTTTTTCAATGCTGTCTTCTGTACCCAAAGCTCTTTTGATCCAGCTTTTATTTTGGTCAGGATAAGTCTCATTCAATTCATTGGTCTTGTCAAGCAAATAATTTATAAATAAATTGTCTATTCCATAATCAGAAAACCCTGCCATAATGACTGTAGATGCAAAAATGAAACTAATAACCATCTGAATATTTTTAAATTTGATTTTTCTATTGATCCTGGGATATAAATAATGAACTATAAATTTTATCATAAAATTCAGAATTTTATATTCCATAATCAGACAAACCTGCTATAATAACTGTAGATGTAAAAATGAAATCATTAGTCATAGGAATGTTTTTAAATTTGAATAGTGTATTGATCCTTGGATATAAATAATATACCACAGCATTATTAGAATTTCAATAGGAGACAGAATTTTATCTTTCTTTGCTTTTAGAAAATTCTGATTCTCCTTCAGGAATTCTAATAATCCTATGATATATCATACACATAATATATGATATAATTAAATAATTATCTTATAAAATTCATTTATTATTTATTATAGGGCATCAAATAAATTGATCAGTTCAATTTTTTTATTATTTTATAATTTAAATGAATGATCTTATATATTATATTATATCACAAAATTTAAAATTACTTTAGAAAATAAAAAATGATAAAAATATTAATAATGCTTATACAAATAGTGTTTATAAAAACTAAAACTAAAAGGGAGTTTGAATTCTTAAATGAAATTTAATAATTAAAGATTGTTACTGATCTAATTTCTTCAGTAATATATTTTAAAAATATATGTATATAATATAATAATATATGAAAATTTTTGTTGAATATAAGATTTAAATGTCAATATAATATAATTATATAGAAGATAAAAAATAATAAAATTAATAAGTCAATATTTTCAATTATATTTATTTAATAAACAGAGATATAATGATATTAAGCTTTAAAATATATATTTTTAAGAATAAGATATAATTTTAGAGGTATATTTTATATTGTCTAAGTATTAAATATTATTAAATTCAAATAATTATAAAATTTTGAAGTATTAAAAAATAAGACAAGTAAAAGTATAACTTTGTAATAATAAATTAAAATAATAAAATTGTCAAATAATTAGTGCCATAAACTTATTAGAGTGGGCATGGCACATGCTATCCTTCAGTCACTCAGTGGAGAGTAAATTTTGTTTTTATTACATATTTCATTAGTATTAAATTATATAAGCTCCAATAAAAGTGGCAAGTATAGGGAGGGTGGGTGGGTGCTATCTTATCACCCCTTAGACAAAATTCATGCAATGGCACTGATAATGGATCATATTTATTTTACAATGGATATATACAGCTGCACCAGAAAGTTTGGAAACATCAAAAATAAAAATAAAGATTAGATACATACATTAGATTATATTTACAAAAATGTATCTCCAAGAGTTAATTTATTAATAAAGCATAATGTTCATGATCAGTTCAATATTTGGAATGCATAACTTTTGGTTTGAGTACTTTGATACTGGAGGGCATTGATGCAACAAGCTTGGCACAGTACTTCTGAGAGATACACTGAGTCCAAACATGTTTTATTTTATCCTGGAGATCTACTAATGATGTTGGATGGAGTTGGGCCACTTGATTCTTCATGATTCTCTAGAAATTCTCAATGGGATTTAGGTCTGGAGAATTACCAGGCCATGAACCCAGAACCTCAATCCCATTTTGATGAAGCCATTCACCACTACTTTTGTTTGATGGCATGGTGCCCTATCATGTTGGAAAACTGTCTTTTGATGAATATTCATAAATATGGGCAACTTCTGTTGAAAACATTCAGATATACTGCACCATTAATGGTTGTATTTGTAGGCATGAACCATAGGCCTGCCCTACCTGATGCCAAAATTGCTCCCCAAATCATTATTTTCTTGGCATTTTTTACTGTTGACAGCAAATATCTTGGATTGAAGCATTTACTTTTAGGCCATCAAACTATTGCATCATCTGTGCCAAACTGTTGAAAAGTACTTTCATCACTGAACATACATTTTTCCTTCCAATCCTCTTTTGTCCAATGTTTGAATTTTTTGCAAAAAGCAATTCTATCTTGGATATTTTTAGGGGATAGATTTGATTTCTTAACAGATCTGTAGGATTTCAAATCAAGTTCATTATCCAAATGATGTTTTACAGTGCTAATAAAAGGTCTTACACAACCCACAAAAACATTTTCAATAACTTCATGTGTTGGAGAAAAAGGATGAGCCTTCACATAATGCCAAATCTGACAATCTTTAGGGGGGCGCAAATCATTATCAAATTGCTAAAGATCATACCACTGTTTTTATAATATTTGTAATATTTTATAATATATTATTTTAGCATGGGCTGTTGAGCTATTGAAATAGCAAAAAATTACAAAGCTGGATACATAAGCGGCTTTTTACTAGAGATGGCTTGCACTATAGATTTTTCTTTTTCACAAACAGCGCAATATCAACCTCATTGGAATGCTGAGTGTGACCTGTAGGTGAGGCACATGCCCTCTAGGCCCCCCCCTGGATCTGCCCCTGTATATTGAACTTTAATTACAGTACTTATAACAACATATATTTCATTCATAAATACTAGTTATATTAAAACAAGTATGCAGTCAGGTATGTATGTAAGCTCATGCCTTAGTTACAAAGTTAAGATAGATTTTGTTTTGAACACTATTTATGAATTGTCACTATCCAATACCAGCATTCATCAAGGCCCAGCATGGTGCTAAAACTTATCTATTCAGTATTACTTGTCATGGGCAGTGTTGCAAATCTCTTTATTGCTGCATATTTGGTGGTGGTGATTAATTTCAGTTATGAAAATTATATAACATTTTTTGTAATCAATCAGGTCCTCAATTTGGAGTAGTTTGTTTTCACAGATCAGGTGTTAAGGAGTTTGTATTTTAGTGAGTTATTAGTGGAGGTAGGCTGAGTTTACAGAGGGTTGTTAAGTGGGTGGTTCCAAGTGACCAGAATTCAGAGGTTCCAGAGGTTGAGGAAGAGGATTTGCTGAAGAGCTAGCAGATGACAAAGAAGCAGCACCAGAAGGGGGCATTGGTTTAGGGAGCACCTTTGTATCATGATTTAGTTAGTTTTCAACATAGAATCTATCAATGATAGTATCATTTGCATATAGACAGCCTAGACAAACATGTGTAATATTGCCTATGGTGTAGAAGTTTCTGACACAATAAATGCACTGTTGCAAAGTCAGTTTTTACGCCATGTTACTTCGTAAAATGATGACAAATGAACAATGATTCAATAAATGAATTCCTGATTTTAAATTAAAATTTAAAATTTCTTGATTATGAATTGTATTAGCTGTATGAATTTTATGGGCTGTATGAATCGATCCACAGTTGGAAAGATGGTATATAGGTATATTGGAATACTAATAGCATTCTTAATTTTAAACTGGACAGTGAATTCTAGTACACTGTATAATGTATATTGCTTTTTGATTATATAATTTTTGACGACTGACTGTGATATTTTCTAATTTATTTCTTCAGCATACTGCAGACAATTAACATAGCCATGCTTCGATCATATTTGGGTCATATAGGGGGAATTGTTTATGAGATTCTGCTCGCAATGCCATTGTTGTATTGTAGGAAAGAAGTCACCAATTAAGCATAGTTTTCATTTATTCTGCGACGTATTTGCTAAAATCAATTTATGCAAATAAATGACACTGTTATGGGAAATATATATCATATTCAATATTCTAATACAATATAATAAATCAATTCGGGTATCATAATATTGTCCAATATTGTTTAGTGACGAATATATATTTAATTTGTAGGAAAAGAATACTGGTAAAATGATCTATCTCACTGTTTAAATAGTTTAATTATGTAATTATAAACTATTATGTATTTTAAATCTATATTTAAATTTTTTTATTTATCAATAATTTTTACTGTGTTATATGAACATATATATCCATAGTTTTCCTAAAACAATTGTTTCTACAGAGATTCCATTAGTACTATTTCTTCTTCAGAGGCCTTTCTACTAATTAGTCTCTAGTAGATATGGATGCTCGACGTGAGAGACGTCGTTCTGAACTGAAGAAAACAACTGAAGATGCTGCTCAGGAAATGAGTGGGACTCTGGTAGGAATTGTATTGATTATGTATTCGATTGTAGTACTTTATATAATGCTCTCCATCTTGTTATATTTTAACTTATTTATTTTATATATCGCTGTAGGATTCAACTTTCAATCAGAGTCCCGATATTTTGGGAACATCAGATGAGGTAAGATATACAATTGAATACTTTTAATTTACTTTTATAATTATTAAGTATTTTTGATGACAAAATGTTCGCATAACTAGCTACAAAGGAGTTCTTTTAAGATGGTTGTCAAATGAATGTAATATACTGTTTCAGTTGACAGTAGGTTCTTGCAGGTTTGAAAAAATAAAGTTATGATAAAGCTGGTGGTTGCAAAATATTTTGTAGTATTAAAAAAAGTTATACAAGAGTTATATAATTAGCTGATGTATAATTGTAAATTGGGAAAGCGGAATAAATTTAATCTCAAAGAAAGTATAGTTACAGTCTTCTTTGCCAGACAAAATTAAAATGTAATCGCTATAACAGCTTACGATGTATTGCTTATCTGAAATGGTATAATTGTAGTATAAATTTGATATTGATTAAACTATTAACTCCATTGAGTATTTCGTGAATTGTATTTTGCATAAAATACGCGATTGGAAATAATTTCTTTTAAATAAAGATTTTATGCGATTGTCAATTTTTTATACAATAGACTACATTTAGCGAGGAAAAATAGGTTTTATTAAAAGTTTTAATACATTTTGACGTTTTAAATCGTAACTTAAAACTTTCTTTAACCTTACTTGAAAATCAGGTGTTAAGTCTGGTTTTAAGTCGTTTGAAAGTTTTAAAACTAGGTTTAATACCTACTGTGACCTTAAAATATTTAAACTTTTTAATGGACTTAAAACTATAAGAAGCTTTAAGTAAAGTATTAAGCGCAGTTTTAAAACGCAAAAAAGTTTTTATCTGAGCTATTTCCAGATTTTATCAATTTACATAGAAAATTATTAAAAGAAAGTTTTAATCCCAAGGTGCTTAAAGCTTTAACGAGGTCAAAGTAAGTTTTAATAAATTTTTTGTTTTTGTTTTACTTTTTCATATTTGTTTGGAACAGAGTAATTATGATATGCGAAATTCGTTAGGAAATTTAAAACTAACAGTTTTTAATCTGACCTTGGAATAAATACTTTTAAAGTTCTGATTAAAACTTCTATTGGTTTTAAAACTTGTAAAAGTTTAAAGCCGAATATAGATTTTTGAGGTTCTGATTAAAACTTTTGGTGGTTTTAAAACTTGTAAAAAGTTTTGAAACCTACTTTGACCTCACTAATTGTGCTGTTAAAAAGCATCGATATGCAGTTATTAAATATATTTGTAAATATTTCCAGTGCATTGCACCTCTGCTTGAGATCAAACATTAATCGATTGTTTTATTTTTCCACAGTATCCTTCCGATGCGGACGTAGAAGAGGCAGAGACCCTCAAGAAAGATGTCACCATTAAACATCGAGAGAAAAGACGTGAGGTAATGACTGACCTTTTGTTGTCATAGGAGGTCCGACGATAGATATGCTCAATATACGTATTACAACATTTCCATTATTAAAAAAATGAAATAATTAATACGGTGGGGCACTTCAATATAGTTTTGTTTTGTAGTTATTAGAGATGAATAGATTCATTAAAGTTTGAATCTGTTTGAAAACTATTATGTTATAGCTTTATAACGAAACCTTTTTGAAATTGCCCTTAGTAACAGTCATTAACGCTGCAAATAAATTTGATGTAATATATAACAATGCGTTATCTATGAATTGGATCTTGGCCCTATTTATACGTGTTGTGTTTTATGCTTTGTAATCAACAAATGTTACTTGTATATGCCTCCCACACTTCAGATTATAATAACTTTTGAAATAGTTAATACTACTAGTGTTAGTTATATTCTATAACTACTATTAATATGCAAACAGTTATCAATTTATTAGGACATACAATTAATTTCGTAAACCCTAAATATTGTGCATTAATTTACTAAAAAAATGTAAATTTAAGAATTGAAGATTAGACTTGAGTATGTAAGATTATAGTTGTAATAATACAAAAAGTTACCTGTGAAAAATACAAGCAAATAATCTTTTAATTGATATTTACACGCGACAATACTTTATAAAATCGACGTTTTGGATTGTTAGATTGTTTCCTTCTACCGATTGTTTTTATGTAACAGATATTTTAAACTTATTTTACCAACCTGCAAACTTACCTAGTGTATCAGTTTCGCTGACGTCAGACAAATTGCTATTTTACATTTCATCGACAGTAAAAATAACTCTAATCGTTTCATTTCACCAAATCTATATAATCAAGGTAACTACAAGAAAACTACTTAAATTTCCATTAGAACTTGACGGGCTACTGTTATGATTTGGATGCCTCAAGTAAAATATGCTTGGACATTTTTTCAGTCGACATTTTTCAAATTAAATTTCTTGGCTACGTATTCAATCGTTATCGATTTAGGTATAGATTGTTCAAATGCTTAGTCATGACTAGAGGTAGGGTAATTTGACCGGCTCACTGGTACCTATCTTAATTACTTGGTTAAATTCTAGACTTGCAATGTACAATGGTCATGGGTAATAGTTATATTCGATACGACGGCTTTGGTATATCGTAGTTATGAATACAGCTTTTTACTATACTACTCATCATCCAGATGAAGCGCCAATTCCGGTCTCGCAGTCGCGAGGACCTCCGCGGGGAATTGAAGACCCTCCGAGATCGAAGTGGCGCCCGTCTGGAGGAGTCCCTACGTGCTGCCGACCCCACTGCAGCTGGTGGTACTGCCGGCGCTGCTGAGGGTGATGTTGACGGTGGTGGTACTGCACCAGAGGACGAGGTGGCACGCCGGCGAGAGAAGCGACGGGAGCGCAGGGCCAGGGCATCTGAAGACCGGGGAACTACCGATGGTAACCATAAGAACTGGTTGGGTTGACCTTATTAGAGAGAATAATAGTTGTAATATCGAATTCTTGTTTTATTGAATGCAAATAGAAAACATACAAAACGATTGACTGAAGGCTGAAAAATAATTAATTAATAATACTACTTTTTCAAAAGGTTTTGTTTCTGCTTATTATAAAAAAGGGGTAATCTTCAGTTTTCTTTTATGTAAAAAAATAAGTTTATAGGTATTTGAAACTTTATCCAATCAATAGAAGACAATTGGATTAGAAGAATTGTTATTAAATATAACTAAAATGTAACGTCTAATTACAAAGGTGAAAACGAAATATGTAATGCCGACAAAAAATGATGAAAAGTAATTTGTTTGCGATTAATAAATCATTTTACAATATTGTGTTATTTATAAATTATACTATGTACATTTGTACGTGATATATAAACACTAAAAATACAGCAGTTACATTAAGACATTTACTATTTAATTATACAGTGATTGTTTTTGTTATACTATAATACAAATCGTTAGTGTGTAATGAGTTCAGTATATTAATGTTATATTATAAGTCCTTGCAGTGCCACTTATTCTCAATTTTTGACCCCTTATAGGAACTGTACAAGATGGCGAGGATATTGCAGCTGACTCTACAGCCCCCATAGTGACGAAAAAGGGTGCAAAGGACCGTAAAGCAATGGCGGCTAATCTTCGTGAGAAAATGTTGGCCAAGGTATAATTCTTACTGCGTCTCTATGTTTCTTTCTTCTTAGCGTAGTTTCCTTTTTTATAAGCTCATTTGCAGTGAATATTGGGTATGATCTCTTTGACTCCTTGTTGTATTTGTGTCACTCATTTTCTCAATTCTGTCTCCTCTCAGCGCGCTGAAGAGGAACGACAGGAAACTGAAATCCGTGATGAACTTGAAGCCAGCGCCACTCATCGCAAGTTCAGGGGACATCGCGACCTTACCAAGTCCACTCGATTTGATGATGCAGCGACAATGGTGAGTTGAAAATGCTTCATCTGCTTGCCTATTTTTTATGTGCCAATATTAGTTTTATTTTTCTTTCATTTACATATCTTATTTCGTTAGCTTGCGTAATATAGACACCGTATTCAATAATATACTAAGTGGTTTTTAGAAACTTAGCTTTGTATTTACGTCTTACATATTAATGCTTTGGTTGTACATATTATTATGATATCTGTGTATCTGTGTTTCTATTTGATAAAGTTAACGTGAACGTTAATTATTAATACCGTAGTAAAATTTATATAACATATTACGTTGCTTATTTTGTTTTTTATGCTCTATTTAAGGCTCTAACCTTTGATATAATCAGATATACCGATAGCTAAATTTTCTTAGTAAATTTTACGACAGCGGTTCATATGATAATAAAAATCAAGATTTGTTATAAGTCATAAAATGTCCTTAAATTTGACATGTCTACTATTAATTGCTATTGGACATGTGTGTGTAATATCTTTTTAAATTTGCCATTTTATGAATGCATGTCCTCTATATCTTTTTAATGATATTATATTACATTTTTATGTTAATTCATACTTCGATAATATTGCTTTATATGGGAATATTGAATGCGCATGTATGTACATATATATACACCCACTGTAGAGTTAATATCATGTCTACTAATATTACAATGGATTGGAGATGTTTAGGTTGTACCGCTAGCAACTCCAGTGTCTACATTACCAGGAGGAGCTCTCCAGGTAGTTTTCTATACTGTATAATAATAGCAGTTCTCTTCTCAAGATCTTTGTTCCCTCTCTGTTCACTGGTTTGTTTATTCATTGTGTTATTACCTTTTCATGGCTGATCGTAATTGGTCGATTGATTGTGGGAGTAAAGGACTGACTATACTCATATGATATTATTTCTTAATGCAGTCATGAACATTTTACCATTGAACGTGTATTATATTGTCTACTTAATTTCTTAGCTCAATGTTATTATACATTTTAAAAACGAAAATGGGACAATTATCCCAACATTTATCTGTTAATTGAATCAAAACCCTAATTAAACGGATAATTTTAATTAATGCTTTCTTAAAATATCTACATGTATTTTTCTCACTTGAAATTCACAATGTCTGGCGAGATGTGTGCGATTTTGTTCACAAATGAAAATGTTCTTTTTTATAATATTGTTACCATCTTTTTTTATCGAATAATATACTTAAACTGAAAAAAATATGACGTTTATTATGGTATAATAATAGTAAATATTTATATTATGTATTGGAGCTTTACATAATATGGTACTGTCCATTTACGCTTACTTTATAAACAATCCACAGTCTATATTTTTACCATGGTTTCTTTTAGGAGGAAGAATTTGGTCGTCGAAAGGAGAAGGAAAAAAAAGAAGTGAGTGGGCTTAAATTGTAGAAATATTTACTTAAACAATAGTTTCCGTGTACAAATCTAAATCTATTTTATGTGATGTGAAAGGTTGTGTAGTGTATATTATGGAAATGTGTATCAGCAAGAGCTTACACATCATGACTGTTACTTTCCTGCCTCCGATTCTTTCAGCTGACCTGGGAGGAGCTGAGTAAGAAGGCGGCCTTTACAGAGGACGAGTCATTCGACTTCTTCACCAAGAATTTTGAGGCAGAACCCCTCGCGGCGGAGCCTCAGCCACCACCTGTTCTGGAGGGCGATACCCCTCGGCCTGAGGTAAAATTCTCCTGTGCTTCACACAGTGTGCCTCACACCTGTGCCTCTATCATACTGTTACTATATAAAAGCTAGCAAAATTATTACATATCCTAGACCACGATTACGTAAAATGCCAAATTCATTTAGGCCCAAATCCATAGAAATGAATCAATAGCAACTTGAAGGGAAATTGTCCATAACTGTAATGTAGACACACGGCATCAAACGATTTCAATTATAGCATAAACTCTTGTGTTGTACAACGCCGCATTCTTATTGTAAACTCAATGCAGGATTATCGAGTGCTTCGAAACAGCGCTTATAGGTATAGGCGAGATATAAAGAGAATTTTCAAATCAGAAATACTACCCGATCCAAGCATATCTTATGGGGACATTTTCGAGACTTTAGCCGTAAAATGTTCTGCAGATTCTAGCAGTGAAAGCCGTTTTTCAATAGCTGCTCGAATAACCGAGCTATCATGAGTTTTAGGAGATCTTTCCTATCTATCAAATGTTAAAAAGTGGCCTTTTTGCCCCGAGTAAGAGTTCTCGGTGGCACCACGTTTTAAATAAAATTTCCATTCTAGAGTTGTTTATTTGTTTTTATGAAGCTAACTCATTTATACATATTATTATAGAAAATATATATCAGTATAATCTTTATACTAATCTTTATCTTGGTAATTAAAAATCTGGAATGGATCTTTATTTATGACCACAATCTTACTTTTTGCAATTGTTACATCATTGTTTTCAAATAGCTAATCTATTTATGTAAAGTTTAAAAAATCTATCACGATAGTTATATAGATTGTGCTTATTTATGCTAGAAACATTCTACATAAAATGATAAATTTGATTAAATTTTAATTATTTTTATGTAGTGGAATGAATAATTTTTATAAATTTGTGTTTTATAAGATAAATAATATATTTGTATATTATATTTAATAAATAAAGAATAATATTTCTAATGAATTTATTTATTGTATTAAAAATATATATAAAATAGTTTATTTTATTCTTAAAATATATTTAAAAAATGTGTTTGTAATCTTAATAATAAATAGGTTATATGTGATATATATTTGCAGTAAATGATATTGATGATACATAGTACAACAAAAGAATCTAAAATTAAACCCTTTAAAAAGTGAAAAATTAACAGTATCTGCCTATCCAGTTAAAGAAGACAAAGTATACAGCAAACTCTTGACCATAAATAACAGTTGTGTACCAAAAGTCAACCAAGTAAAATATTTGGACTAGACTCTTCAAATCAATAAAAAAGTTCAGAAAACTAATTTCGTCATTAAAAGTCTTAATACTGTCATACCTTATATTATGTCTTCTATAACAAAAATCAATGTTTTCAAAACACTTATAATGCCTCGTATACTCTTGTATACTTGTAATCTTAACATTATAAACAAAAAGAAACTTCAAAAGGTAATCAAATTTTATTTTAAATTATCACGAATCAATAAAAATACACTTGTTGATATTACAAACAGTATTTTTACCAACAAGTTTTCTAACACTGTACAAAGAATAATGGAAAACAGCGAGCATCCACTTAACTCCAAATTGAGACCTAATAACACCACAAGAAAACAAAGATATGGGCCATTATACTGTAGAAACACATTTTATAAGAATACTTTTGTACCTGTTGCATCCATGTATCTCAGTAATATTATGTATACATACACCAAATATCTTATAAAATATTCTAATTTATATACTGACAATTTACTTAGAAATATGGAATACTAACTCATGTATACTTTAATGGAATACATGTATTCATTAATTATGTAATTTTTTAAATGTTTGTACTTTATGTTATCAATATCATTTTTGATTTTTTAGGAGCTCGGTTCTTGGCTTTCGTTTTTACGACGCTGTCGTTTTTGTTTAGATATCAAATCATTAAAGAAAAATTCGATTAATTTTATACATACAACGTAAATAATAATTATTTATTTATTTATAAAATTCTGAAATGGTACAAAAGATATTCTTGATTATTTCATCGTTAATGTTATTAATTTCCAAAAGAATTATATGTATTTTTAAATAATATGAATTATACTTAAACGTATTTTTGTAGATTTTAGCTTGAAAGCTTGAATATGGAAATTAAACATTTTTAACAAATAAATACTTGAAAATATTTTTCCGTATCGAAATTGTTCACTTTGTTTTGAAATAGTTACATTTTTATTTAATATCATATGATTTTCTGTCTAACGTGTAGGTAGTTTTATTTTAACTTAAATAGATATTTGCGATTTTATTTCGTTACATATATTGATAGGTAAGACTGTTATACTACATTTATTGATACAATTCCATTGGTTTTTCTAAAAATATAAATTTTATGTAGAACATTTATTTTCCAATAAAATGTCAATTTAAATCAACTAGGCAGACGAAAATAAAAATAATAAAAACAAGTATTGTAACAATTACATCTTGGCGTAATGCTTATATCAATTTCTTCAATGGCTGTACCATAAATGATTCCACAAAGAGTGTTCACTCTTTTAAATTCTGTATACAGTTCAATACTACTATTATGCAAAATATTGTTTTAAAAACTGACAGCAATTAAATCGTGTATGTAGTAAAACAGTTAGAGATATACAGTCAATAAATTATTTATTATAGACAACTTACGCATGTTAAAATTGTATGAATATATATATTGGTTCATAAAATTAATTTAATCAAAATATACTACTTTTTTCACACCCATTTATATCAAATTTACTAAAATAAAACCATTTTTTATTCATGAAAATTTACAACGCGATGTATATGAAATCTATAACAGTGAACACTCTTAATATAATCATTACTCTATGGCCTGTACTATGCATCATCAATATTATTTTAACTTTTTGTTTAGATAAAAATAATATGAAGAAGAAACAATCTTTCATTGAAATCTCTTTTAAAAAAGTATCTAGATACCTTTTCAAACGTTTATCTTAGGTGCATGTTGTCCCTTAGCGCTTGGCGATTACGATAATACCAAAAATGAGATTTTTAATGCCTTCTAGCCTGATTATTAACGGTCAAAAATGGAACTATTCTCAGCATTAATGAATACAGCTGTTAGCATCTTTCAAGCTAATTGCTGACGCTCTTGTTCTTGGCTTGACGATGAGATATTAAGTATTAAATTAAATATGATATGATAATTAACATCTGCAGCAGTTTATTCGATGAATATTCCATCGAATAAACCGCTTTAGATCTTAATTATTGTTTTATCCACCGATAATTATCATAAACTATAGCAAAAATAAATAAAATGCAACGAAAAATTAGTGAAAATCAGTAAAAAAGGAAGGAGTCTATGTTTCAAATTCAAAACAATGATATTTATTTGTTTAGCGGTTAATTCTATAAATAATTAGATTTAATTCTATAAATATTTAGATTTTAACCTATAATGTGGCATAAATATGAGAGGTGGATAATACGTAAAATTAACTAAAATTGAATAAAAATTAATATAATTCTCTACGGAACAATGGATTTTGTATAAATGAAAAAAGAGACCGTATTCTCAAAGCTCGCCCTGCTATAGTTGCCTGTAAAGCCGGAGAGGTAAAAATATCAGTATTCTCAAACAAAGTTCCGCGAATATCCGTACTGAGTTGAGAAAAAATTCGGGGAGATATACTCGTGGAGTTAGAGCGCCTTAAATTCGCGCAGTTACACGAGTTGAGTATACATATTTGATTGACTCAAATGCATTTTGATAAGATCTTTTCCAATCAAGACATGTTTTTCCTTGGTAGAACGCCTTAAATTTGTAATTTTATCCCTAACTTGGCGTGTATCTTTTTAACGTTAGGATTCATTGCATTCAATTCATTTGTGATTTTATCTCATATATGTAGCATTCACGTTTTTATTAAATTCCGCCAACCTTCCTGTTAAGTCCAAGAAATTATGACGTAATAAATAAAACTCTACTGAGTAATCGTCTTAGTTTTATGTAAATAAAGCCATGTCTTATTCGGCTGACTACAACATTAAAGTGTTACTGATTCAGTTAGACAAAGAGCCTATAGTAGTAGGGAAGGTGCGTTTAGAACTCAGTCACGTGACAGGGGGGGGAGTAGGCCACGATCGA
>JAYRBW010069561.1:0-27110 GCA_036023295.1 Invenusta paracnida | reverse complement strand
GTCTGACTGTTAGGCATGAATCTTCTTCAATAAGTTGCCTTACATTGTCTATATTGTCTTTACGAGGACCACTCTTATCGAACAAATACATTTTCTCACTGCCGCTTGTTTATTTTAGGACAACCTATAATTAGATAATTGAAAATCCTTTAAAATTGTACACATTTTGAATAAATTTCACTACATATTTCTCACACAACTCATATATTAAAATACCCATTTTGTATAGATAGCATAATTTATCATTTTTCTCGGATGGTTCCCGACCATAGACTTTAAATAGAACAACAATTCTATAAAGAAGAATTCTCTAATTCTCTAAAAAGAAATAGTAATTCATTTAAAGTCTATGTTCCCGACTCATCTGTTGTCATTTCTATTTATAGAATACACCCTTCTGATAAGCTGTTGTAAGGTAAGTCAGATTTTCCATGTGATCACCAGCAACCCTTTACCCAGCTTAGGCCTTCAGGCACCCCCCTCCTGCAATGCTACTGTGATTATTTAATGAGCAAATAGAGCTATATACAAATTTTGAGGACGTTTTAAAAGAAAAGTTTTGTAACTTTTAGAGCACCTAAAGTGATGATCGCGTGACCACATTCTAAAAATGCACATTTTTGTAAAAATATACAAAAACATGATTTTATACGAAACGGCAAATCTTTCTCTTCTCTATATCAATGAAATTCTGAATTGGTTACTAATTAATTTCATTTAAGAAATCGTGAAGTACGATAAAAATCACTTTTCTTGCTGAAAAAATGACGATATTATATATGTTGAAATATGTTGAAATAAAATATTTTACCCAATTTTTATCTTTAACATATTTCACCATTTTTTCAATGAAATGTATTACAAAACTTTTTTGTTACTATATACATGTTAAGTTTCAAAACTCTACTTTACTAAAAGTTTAAAAATTATACCCACCCTCCCCCCCCCCCCACTAAAAATATGGATAAGGTTGAGATAACTATTATTAACTAAACATAAAATATATATATATCTTCCTGATTTGAAGTAATATATACATATTTGAGGTGACGTGAATTATAGTTTCATTATATTTTAATGCTCCTGTTTGAGTAACATTTTACATCTTTCATACATAAGTTACTAATAAATAAAATATTTCTCTTTGTAGTTCGAATTTGAAAATTTAACAAATTATGTTTTCTCTAACATTTTTAGGTGGATAGATAGGAGTAAAAAATAAAATGTACTGACTGAATAGACATGAAAATTGAATTCATTTATGGATATATACTCTAAGGTATTATTATGTGTGGTATTCATAGAAACGAAAAAAATGTCATCGAAAAGAACGCTTATAGTCACTGTTCTGCCATTGGCATCAGCTGCATCAAATATAATAGACAAAGAATATTCATACCTGCATAAAATTTGACCTCCTTCTCAAATCATAACATTTTATAGCTAAATTTAATTTATTTTTTAATTTGGTCATGAAATCCCATCAATCAAACAATTTTAATTTCAAAACATTGTCATATATTTCAATCAATAATTTAATTAATAGCATCTTTATTTTTAATAGAATGGAGTGTATTGCATATCTTGATAAAATATCTGTATATTCATTCAATCAATACAAAACAAAACGAAACAGCCGTATATTGTTAACACTGAAATTTATAGTTTGCACCTTTATTATAACGAAAATATTGTATACAAATATAATATAATCATTCGTACTATTTTAAGAATAATTTTATGTTAAATTGGCGGTTTCACTGATAAGATAAACTGGCTATTTAAAAGTTATAAACTGAAATTATTTTATTTATAAATAGTTTGTGAACTAAATGTATACTATTATATTCCAATAGCATAATAAAGCGTTTTATAACGCAATATTTATGATCTGTTTAAATCAATTCAATTCGGTCAATCAGAATGGTGACAATTTGCGTGAAACTTAGCAATTGAGGTCAAACATTCTGGTTTCAATTTGTTTGTTTAAAATGATACTTTTTTTTTCAAAATACTCTGAACAATATTATTTGAATCACCGAAAACGTCTTATTATACGAGAAAGTAGCCAAAAGTTGAGTGTTTGACAACAGGTGTTAAGTTATAGGCAGATAAACACACGACTCTCATTGACACTATAAATAAAATTTATAAATTATATTTATATTTTGATGGAAAATTGTAACAACATTTTGTTGCTGATTGTTGTTTATTTATTAAGGCTCTAGAATTCATAATTACGAATTTTTAAAATTTATTCACTTTATGAGCCTTTTTTAAATTGTAACAATAGTTCAATTATTAAAAAAATGTTTTATTCCATAAACATTTGAAATCAAATCAAAAATCGTATTTATCTCCTTAACTGATAAAAATGTCAATGATCTTCTTGGACTATTTGAAACGTCTCTTCAAATAATTAAGTATTTTTTCAATGCTTTTATTTAATTTAGAATTGTTTGTAAGATTTTGTAAGAATTTGTAATATTATTTTTTAGCTTCAGAAGCTTATACTTGAGTAGAACAAATACGGCATTCCAATCTACATACCTGATTGCTTAATATATTTAAGTTTAAGCAAATTAAAACGCTAAATTAAAATTAGCCAAATAATTGTTTGCTCTTAAAAGAAACTATGTACCATTAAATTTCCACAACTAATAAATTTGTGTTCATTCGCGTGATATATTTGATGATATTTATACTAGGTCAGAATTTTATCTTCATACTTACCTATAAATATGATATATATATTTCCGTCATTGTCATCATTATATCCCATCATAATGATTATCATATATTGATGCTAATTTATGGCCCTCGTTAAGAAGCAATTCACTCAAAATATCCCTAACAGTAATTTGCCAAAATCATTAAAAAAGATCGGATTATTGTTTATTCTTTTAATTTGTAATTTAATATCCAATCATTCTATAACACCTTTAAATATATACAATTAAAATTGAATTGGATAACAAATTTGATATCAATATTAATGGAATATAGCAATCAATACTTACGTGTTTTATGAGATAATTTTATATTAATGGCGTATTGATTTAATATCAAAATCGCCAAATTATATATATGTACATTTAATCCGGGCATATTCTATATGTCAGATTATTAACTATTTTCCCGGAACTTGCTATAATAATTCGGGGCATTATCATATTTATTGGCATCGTAAAATGAACAGATATACAACCTACATTTGGAACTTTCGACTCAGCTAGCATTCCCTTCAGCCGGTTCCTTTCATTCTATCCTTTTTGAGGACGATATTATTACTGTATAATACTCATATCATACCGTGCAATTGGATAACATGATCTACAGATCTCCGTCCGCATATCCTTGATTATCTGTGGCATTTTATTTACGGCGGTAGCAATTAATAACTGATATCAATCTATCGTTGATTGGACATTTCGTTATGGTGCGCCGAATTTAGTTTGCGTTCAGTGAACTAACTGCGAAATGCTTATTTTATAATGCCCAAACATTTAATATTTCAATATATTGAATTATATTATAATATATACATTATAATATAGAATAATAATATATAAATATATATAATATCATATAAAAACTTTGTTTTTGGGTATGTCATTTCATTTCATAATGACAATAATCATTCAATTTCTTCTTAGATTTTGTATTTAGATATAATTAATGGGATTATTTATATTATTGATGTTTTTATAATTGATATTAAAAAGAATTTTAATTCAATAATTATTTAAAATTTAAAGCAGTACTCATATGACAATCCACATGAGCAACAATACTAAATAAAATAGCCTATCAAGAATAGTACGTATTTTACGTCCTTGACTATATATTAGGCGCATATTACAAAAATAATCATAAATTATTTTTAAATAAACATTATCGATTCAAAAGTAATATAAATATATTTCTTTTGAATATTGTTGTATAAAAGCATTTAATCATTTTATTTAAAGTGTAATAACTCTATTTTTTCTACTTACATAGTTACTATTATTATTATTATTATAAAAGGTATCCATTTATTTATAGTATTCCTCTTATTATAATATTAACAACATTATTAAAAGAATCAATTTATTTCTCCTAAAATTAATATTTCTAACATTTCATGGTTATTCATTATTCCCTTTCCCTTCTCATTTGCAGCTTAGCAACAGTAACTGTACGTCTAGCTGGCCCTACACGCCCAGCACTTAAACCAATAGCAGTCGATAAACTACTCAATCCAATTAGTAAGTGCACGTCACCATACAGGACATAAATAATATCTTCCTATTTTTTATTTCTTTCTTTCTTCACATAAAACTTTTGAATGTATAAAAATGTTAGTTGTTGGTATGAGATAATTAGCAGTGTAAGAAACCTATTCATATAATTTATAAAACTAGTATGTGTGTAGCAAGTCAGCTCCATATACTTAGCAGTATGATATCTTAAGTACTGTAATCTTACATAAAAAATTTAAGGAAAGTGATAACCAAGTTGATTGGATCCCTGCCTTCAAATCCGAAGGTAACAAGCTCGAATCCCGGTACATACTCCTGGCTTTAAAACTGATTTTCGCTGCGGCATTGAGCTAATTATCGATTGATTAGTTTAAACCTACAATGGCGATTAAATAAAGACTTTTATATATCCCGGCAATAGAATGAATCATGTATTTGTTTAAGAATCTTAGAGATTTTCAATCGCGCTAAATAATCTCAATTAATATTTAGTCCATATTCATCCTAAAAATACCGAATATTACCGTGCAAATTTAAAATCAAATAAATTCATCGATCTGAAATATAAAATATGCCTTGGACAATCATTTGCACCTAATCTAATCTAATCTAATCTAAGAATACTGTATACATTGTATGTTTCTCGTCAGATTTATTATATATTTAATTTTTACCTACAGTTTATCTACTTTATTGCTTTATTCTAATCCTCAAATCCATTCTCCATGATCAGATGGTGTAGCAGGAATCGTGTTTGGGAGCGTGGGTGTCGCTATCTCTCTTATGGTTCTCGTGGAAGTATGTGACAGGAATCGAGCCTGCTCCTCCAAGTCTGACAAACTCAAGAAAGGTCAAAGTAAGAATACTACTTATATGCGTACCTTAGAAATCAATACTGCATCCAAGAAGGGAAAAGTTGACTTAAAACGTGATAACAGTGAGAATTGTTAGATCGAGAGCAAAAGATCCTTTTGATCATTTGATTAATTGTTACTGAAATTAATATATTCAAATAATAATTGATATATTAACATTAATCAAATTTAACGTTAGAATTCCCCTGTCTTAGCTCTCACCCAATAAATATGGGTACTTAATGATATAATATTAATGATGATGGCAATAGTTTCTTGACTACATCTATTATTATTTTAGTAAATTAATTAATTAGGAAATTTAATACTCATTGTTTTAACTCAGCAAAAAATATTCATATACGTTCCTCCTCGATCCTTTGGCCTTTAGAAGTCTTAATCATATAATAGTCTTCCTCTCATTCTCTCTTCACATTTCTTCAGGTATTAACTCATTAATCTTTTCTTACGTACTCACAGTAAAACTTTATCAAGGAAATGCTAAGAAATACTTTTCAATTCAAACCCTTTCGTTCAATTTTTTAATTATAATCTTATCATATTTACAGCTACCTTCATCCAATTAAATGTAGAGCATAATGCTAGAATATATAGACTCATGATGACATGTTGGAACAATGGTAATGGTAGAACAAATTTCTTAAAACTTGCGATATCTCGATTATATGTGTGAACTATATAAAATCGATTTTAAATTCCAAAATCTTCAAAAGATGTTATTAAAAGTCTGGATAATATAGTCTAATATAATATTCTTTTTATTCATTTTATTCGTTCAGACTATAGACACAATAGAACTTATTGACATTAGAATATAATTTAAGATTTTTAAAATCCCTTCATTTTATAATCATCATTAATTTCTATACACCTTGAGTTTAAGTACAAAAATTACAATTTTATTCTAGCTACATTTATTTTCATCTATACTACACATATATACCATCAATAACCAGATAAAATACTTTTTCTTCAGAATTTTCCAGTATTCAACGACGAAGCTTAGTAAAGAATAATCAGAACTGTGAAGTGGAAACGTTCACTGTTCTCTAACACACTCTACTGGACTGAGTGTTTCATGCCTACTGAATAGGTAACTATGACTGGAGGAATCCCCTTTTTAATGCTTACCTCAAATTCAAAAGAATGTGTTATTGGATCAAACCACCTAGCACAATGTGGCCGCTTAGTCTAATGAGGTGAGTCTAAAAGGGGCAGTGTTGTGGACGGAAAAGTTGATTAGATTTTAACATGCTCAGCAACTACATATACAGGTGTTTAGGGACGTTTTGGGTTTGTAAATACATGATTAAAAGTCTATCGCGTTACATTTCTCTCAGAGGACACTGCACTAATCCGAGAATAATACCTATAGTATACTTTCAGATAGATACCTTAAGAATTAAGAATACTCCCAATGTACAATGCAGCACTTCGTATAAATGAAAATATTTCAATTGGTGTGATAATTTATTTATAAAATGTTAATTTTATTTTTATAATCATAGTAATACGTTTACTTACTTCTTAAGGAACATGCCATATATTACTTGAAATACATGCCTCAATAGTAATAAAAAAATTATTGAAATTTTAAATTATTTTTAAATATGTCCAAACTATATAGCATGTTAAGCAATTGTATATAAACTGGTTTATTATTACATAAATTAATAGTTTGTAATTGACATAGATGTATCTGTATATCAATAATATATAGTATATAGTAAAATACATTAATTGTATTTCTTGTTATTCAATGATTTATTTTCATATTTAATTGACTTTAAAATATATATTTAGTCATTGTACGTATATTTCAATGCAAATTTCTCATTTTAAGAAAAATTAATATTTCTATTTTTCAGGGGAATTGTTTCAAGTGGGAATCTTAAAAGGCTTTGGCAAACTTAGAAAGATCAAAAAATATTTCTAATTAATGTACACTTGTTGAATCTCTTTAACTAGGACCTATTTTGTAAGTCTTAATAGTTGTTTCAATAAAAAATTTAAAATGTCATTTGTTAAACCACATATATTAATACATTTTAAAGTTTTCAATTCGTTTTTGTAATTTGTTCATAACTTACATGTACCACTTAATCATAATTAATAAATTTAATCAAATGATATTTTTAGAAAATAAATACCTTAACTATAAAACATAAAATGATTAATAACCACAACCAATGTCTAAAAATTAATATAAATAAAAATCTACTCGAAAAAATATCAATCATTGATCTATGAAATATGAAATATTAATATTTCTCAACAAATTTACTGGCCAAAAGTATGTTGCTAAATTAAAATCAATCAAAAAATATCGATTTTATCATAGAAACTTTCTAACACAGAGCTAACTATAGGTATATATACAGAAACCATAGAATAAATTAAAGTATAGAAACGACAAAGCAGAACTAATTTTAACCATTTTCACTTGAGAATAAGACCAGTTATCCAAATAGAAGCCAGTATTTACTAGGGTAAAGTCACCTGACTATAGGGAACAACTACACCACAACTTCAAAAATTACATAATTATTTTTCATGATATATATTTATATACTTAAAAATATCCTCTCTTTAAAACTCAAATTATTTCTAATTAAATTCAAATATTCGATTTTTATTTGTAACAATTAAAAATATATCATAGATTGTTAGCATACCACAAAGAATATTATATGTTAGAGATACCTATCATCAATCAGATATCCGCTCTGTTATATGTGAAAATTACATCAATTATAAATAGGACTGTTGCATCTTTACTTATCAAATAATTTAATCATTTAAAATTGACATTATTATTTAAAATATTAAAGAAAAAATATTAAAAAAATATATAAGCACTTGTATTTAGCAAGATTATTAAAAAAAACGTTAAAATATTGAATAAAACAAGTCAATAATCCCAAAAATAGTACCGACGAAAATTAAATGGAGTGTTATATAAATGAAAAACAATCACAAAATCTATTTAGCATTATAAATTGAAACTTAACTAAACTTATGTGTGATATTTTAATATTAAATGTTTGTCAATGTTGATAAAAATTATTCCACAAATAATGCAGTAGCCATCATCATCAACTGCATATATATATCAATTGATACATACTTAAGTACATATGTATAATAGTGTCAGTTTTAAGGATGACTTTATACACATTTTGACAGAATCCGAAGTGTACATATATGTTATATATAGCTCATAATTATATTTGTATTATTTTAACTTCAATTGTTATCATTGATAAAGACACTATTTTCAAGTATTTCACATTATTGGCTATATTCAATTTTGTATTGTAATATATATATATTCATTAAATGTACTTTAATTAATTAATATTTAATATCATTCAGTGTGTGACTATGCATGATCGTTTATATACATTATTTTTTCCTTTTATTGTATAAAATATAAAAATAAAACGTGATATTTCTCTAAATCTATCTGTGGTCTTATTTTATATCATGCTTATTTATTGTATAAAAATATTAAGGTAATACAGAACATATGGTATGGGAACAGTTATAGATTTAAAATTTAGAAACAACTTTTTAATTTTAATCATGTCTTGTTTGTGATTATTCCATTATATGTAGTATGCAAAATTACTTATTCATATTGTTTGAATTGATACGTTTTCGATAAATACCAGTATCTGCAAAGAACAATGATCAACTAATTCTAAGAGAAAAGCAATTATTGATTAAGGTCTACTGCTGAAATCTACGCTAAGTAATATAACAGTGTTTACTCTCTTATCAATTCTGTTTGCAGTTTAATACTACTATTTACTACTACAGTTTACTACTACTACTGTTAATTTACTCTATGGATAAAATAATAGCAAAGTCATGTCAATGAAATCGATAAAAAAGTATGTCGTAAAATTGTAATATTCAATACTTATAGTTTAAAATTAAATTTTTTTGTATAAAAGATTTAAGAAAATATTATTTAAATGGAAAATAAATATTAAGTAGCTTTGTAATTGATTTGCTATAAATATTTCCAGAATTGTTGTAGTTAATTTATAAAATTAATCTTCACAAAATAGAAAATAGCATATTAATTAGACAATTCTTAGTATAATAAGTTATAAGTAACTAAGGTAAATCACTATAAGTATGTAATATGAATTTTTATAGTTTATTTATTCTTTTACACATAAAAGTATTTCACAAATTAAAATGACACAAAATATAAAATATAAAAAAGCAAATATACTCTTACATTCTGTATAACAATTGAACATTTCCAACAAAAATGTAATTTTTCTGTAATTAATTATGCGATTATACAGATGTATTCGATATGTCTTATAGCGAATGTCTTAAATTATAAACGAATCTGGAATTTCATAGTTGAAGGTTTTATTCGATGTAATATTACATAACATATTTCAATTTGGTTATACGAGTATATATATATATATATCAAGTCAAAAGTTTGAGTTACTTATTTAAATTTGCGCTCGCAGTGAACTGCTTATCAATGAATATTGTTCATTTTAAAAGCTATATATCTCTGTCATGAACAAATAATTCAACACATACCAAAAACCAAAAATATGTTTTTATTAATAGGGCAAATACATGCTGAGACATCCTTGATGACATTTTTACTTAAATCCGTAAATATTTTAAAAGTAAAATAAACTAATATTTACTGAATACGAAATGTTAACAAATAATATTAAATAGTTAACAGATTATAAAGCATAACTCACTTGGATATAAAGTAGAAAATAACATCACAAAATAATAACACAGCTTTTTATTTCGAAATTACATATATGGATATAACCACTATAATATAAAAATAATAAGTAGACCGTAATATAGCACATACTTATAGCAGAAATGGTTATTTATAAAGCAATAAAACAAGAGATATTAAATAAAACAGGCGGAAAAAAAGATTTTCGTATTGTACTGTTCTTTTAACTGAAGTATAAAGAAATAATTGGATTTGAATGCAAGAGTATATATATATACAGTAGAAGATATCTCTGCTGCTATTCAATATCAAACTTATGTATGTATATTCTGCTTCTACATTCGACAACCTTTAATTCGAATTCAAATAATTGTGAACTTTTAAATTTATGTAAATTATAAAGAACATATTTTGAAGAGATTGTAAATTTTACTTCCAGTCACAAAAAAATTGTTAAGTTGGAATAAGCATCAAAATCGAGAGATTAAAGCAAGGAATTACTCTAAAGGCAGCATTGGCGGCCCCTTTGAGTTCTGAAGAGGAGCTGATATTTCCCCTAAAACTCTTCTGACAGAAAAGTGCACTAAAACATGAGTAGAGAAGGTTGAAGTCACACTCCAAGCTTTCTGGCGCCACCTTCATTGGAATCCAGATGAAAACTGTCTGACATACTCCAGTCTGAGTCCTTGTACTCCCATCGATGCTCTCTCTCTTTCTCTCTGTAATCCTCTGTAGGTAGTTCTGGAGGATAATAGCGTGTTCTTTTGTAGCAGTCAGTGACGACATTTTAAGGGGACGGGGGAGGGGGGTTCCACTCCACTTGAAAATTGATATCAACTGCACACGCTGACTAACTTGTAGTTTCAAGCAAATGTTTTGCCATATTATATGAGTAGGTATCCATATGTTACAAGGTTTGTATTTCTAGAAACAAACACAATTCTATGTATGTATCGTAAGCTTTTTTTAACTATTCATCAAATGGATAGATACCAATTTTGCTAATTAACCATGACTCTCACTCAAATGTCTAATTCATTTGGACTTTGTTGAAGTGAATGTTGATTTATACACATTAATAAATGGTAAACTAATAAATCATTGTATATATATATATATAGATGTGTATATTCAAAAATAGTATAATAGATTAGTTGACGATTTCCAAAAGATTTCAATTCATTTAGTGAAAGATTATAATTATCACATTATCAAACAAAGTACTTAAGTACGTGGCTGAATTACTCCATATTTAGCGTCAGTTGTTAGTAGCACCATAGTAACCACATAATATAGCGAACTAAACATACATAATGCTGCTCATATCATTAAGACAAAATATCTTATATATTAATAGATATATCCTCATATTCTTACAAAATGTTTTAAATATGTACGTTAAATTCTGCATGATAGCTGACGAATTTCGACCTACTTTCGGCATACCATAAACCCAAAACTAAACTTTATTCACATCTTAACTATATTACTCTAAAACTAGTTTTCATGCATTCTATTGTGAACTATCCGTATGCATAAAGATTACAAAAATATTGAACTATTTTAAGCACAGATTTCAAACTTATTATATACATTATAGATAAAGATATTGGACATTCTACATTTTCAAAAAACACTCACCTAATTGTAGCTAGATTATATGTACCACAGATAATTCAAGTAACGATTAGATGAGGGTATATTTCAAGAAATTGTTATACTTTAAATTTGAAAATGCAGTTCTGACAAGTCCAACATGACGAAATATGCTGATTAATCTTCGATTTATAAAAAAATCTGTGACGTTTTACTCTTTTTATAGAAAAATAGAATATATCAATAGTTTAAGAATTTTAATTGAAATATAAGAAGAAATCATAATCTAATCATTTTCAATATATTCTGGCCAGACATTTTTTTATTGTTTTTTTATATATATATATAATAAATATCTTGTATTGACAGTAATAATCAATTTAATCAGCCAATTTATTCAGTTAATAAATTGGATGGAATGCAAAAACCTCGCTAACTCAAGGAACTCCTCCAGCTTAATAAAAATTATATAAAATATGCAACTGCACTGAAAAAACAACATTTTAAAGAATTTCACATTTACTTTGAGAAGATCCTCTTTGAGTTAGGACAGTTTTCACATTCCACCCTATATCTCCATCTCTCTAATTCTGTAATCTTGGGTAACTGTCCTAATTGCATTACTATTTTTTGAGAGATACCTCTGGATATATGTATGCATATTATGTAGTTCATACAGAGAAAAGAGTAAATTATGAACAACTCTTGCAGTGATTTTAGTCATTAAATAATTTAGAGTACAATATCTCATGCTAATAAAATTTATTTTAGTAGTATAATAATTTAAATTAAAAAAAAAATCGAAATTGTTTCTATCATAAGATAATTAGGTATGTATTTTAAAAGATGACTATATATAACTAACTAACTTAAAATATATACTAACTAACTATATACCAGGATACTTATTTTATTTCATAAAAATATTAAGAAAATCACATACTAAGTAAAAGGATGATATTTTAAAAAACAAAAAAATTGCAAAGAATTAAACATGTTAAAATTGAAGTAAACTAATAGTCTAATAGGTACTCTAACTATGATCAACAAAAACAGACATTTTTTGCAACAATCCTAACTTTCATTTGTTTGTGTATTTTCATGGGAAAATATTCTATTGAATATGGATTTCTAACTTTATATTAGTTAAATTTAGCTAAATATCTCTTGTAATGATTATTATTACAATTTTATAAACAGAAACATATTTAATAAACAAATATGAGTAATTTGGAAATATTTCATAAATATTTTTAATATTCAGTAATTCAATAAATTTGTACTAGAAAACTATAATGAAAACAGGGCCATCATTGATTATGAAAATTAATCCTTCATATTATATGCCTACATTATTACCTAATGAATGTGTTAGAAAATGCGAACAGTGATCGGATTAAAATCTGTATAGGTAGGATCCGAGGACAACGCAATTGTTTTAATACATTGAATTTATGTTATACGTTGTCCGCGGTAGGATCTCAGAATATATGTATATACATGTAAGACTGGTTTAATACCACTCATCTCAAATTTAATCCAAAAAATAAAGTTTTTATTTTTGGCTTTCATTACAGTGTAATAAAATCATGATTTTTTTCTGATTTTAAATATAATAATTTCAGTAGCATAAATGAACCACTTAAGTACATTTGACATTTTTCATTGCCTCTCATCTCGAATATTATACTGTAATGCACTTTTTACCAAATTCTCCTTAGTATCAGGTACAAAATAATTGTGCAAGACTACTTGAACATCTTCCACGATTTCAGAATGAAATAAAACTAAATAATTCTTCAGTCACTGCATTGGCTTCCTACATACTTGCAAGAATACTATTTACAATAATATTGATTGCTCCACTATTGTGCTCATGGTGGTTGCCTAAATGATCCGAAAAACCAAGCAAAACATGTAAACTCTTTCTAAAGAAGTTTTATATGACGCTCCTAATCTTCCATATGACTTTGCTTCCACACTGTAACCATATATTCACTTCAGCTCCTTCTCTATTGCTGCACTACGCACTTGGAATAAACTGCACATTCTAATGAAGACATTTTTATTTAATACAGGCACAAATTTAAATGTTTTCTTTTTACTAAGTATACTATAAATAATGTATTTATTCAATTTTTGTTCAATTGCTATGTTTTTTAACTTACGTGTTTGACCCTTTCTATTGTATTTTAAACATATACTTATACATACTTAGATTGTAGGTTGTACAAGTTTGACGTTTATAATAATTATATATATACGTATGTATATTATACCCTGACAAAGCTTATTTCCACAAATATGAATCATACCAACTATAATATAGAATATACATATGTAGATAGAATTATAAAGAATATAGGTATATTCACAGAGCTTCGACTATTATTAATTCTGTATATATGCAATTTAATTCGTACTATTCCGCTACTCAAAAGCTTTTGTAAAATAATGTATTGAATATTCATAGTAATTTTATGTAGTAAAACAGTTTTAGATACACAGGCAATAAATTTTTATTTCAGACAACATACGAATGTTAAAATAATTGTTTGAAATGTTCTCTTAAAAGTAATTTAATCAAAATATTATATGTAATGCTAATTTTTGTCTACACATTTACATCAAATTTATTAAAATAAAACGATTTTTATTGACGAAAATTTACAGCGCGACGTATATGAAATCAATAAGAGTTGAAACTGTCTATTATCACTCTGTGGGTATATTTAGGAACATATCAGTAAACTTTTTACTATTAATACATCAAAATTTATTTATGTACAGCAAAATTTAATTTATTGTCACTAACTGTAAAACCAACTGTTTTTAATACTTATTTCTACTCTATGACATCATATTTTACATAAAAATAAACTTTAATAACTTTTAATAACTTTTAATAATAGTATTACACTTCCCAGTTAGTGACCTTTGTACTTATAATAAAATATATACTAAGTATATCATTAACACATTTCAGTCTAACGACAAACGCTAAATATTACGTGTCTATACGTTCTCAATTAAGTTTTATACCTATATGTAAATTCCTTTACAATGAAATATATAAGGAATACAATGATAAGCTATGAATAGGTACATAAAATGACAAGTACTAATGGTTATTAAATGTTGATTCACAAAGCGCAAATGTGCAATATATATTATCAATGGAATTTCATGTTTCTTGTTAAATTTAAATATCTGATTTAGCAGAATAACATTCCAATTTGGCTTTCTAGTGAATATAAAGTTTAGCTTATAATTGTGGAATTATAAACCACGAGGATTTAACACCAATATAATCCACATTCAAAGCTAGAACTAACATGTTATTGGTAACCAGCTGTAACACAATACACTGTGTTTTATTACTATTGTGTAATATTTGATACTCGCTCAGTAATACTAAACAGCATCATTTGCACTCGAACAAGTTGGCAGAGACATTTCACAATAACAGTGCTTAATGGCAATAAGTATCGCTTACGTAATAATGTGGCACATGGAGACAAAAGTGGCAATTATAAATGCCAACTTATTAGAATAGTATATAAGTGATAGGACCAGCTTAGAGTTCTTATTTCTAATTGTGCGAGCGATTGAAGTAGACCATGTTTTGTTGTGCATGATTCGTCTGACTTGATAATTAAACTGTTTCTTCAGTCGACTTATTAGACCTTGTTGAGAATTGTTCAAGGATCCACGAAGAGGAAGATCATTTCCTGAAGACATGACCGGTCCATCCTCTGTCCACACTTATCGAATTATCTCTTGTAAGTGTACAGTAGTTGGTGCCCGACTGTGCTTCTCTTCTCATCGAATCCACCATTGTTTACAGACTGCTGTTACTGCGTGAGTTTTATATATCCCTGTGTTTAAATTTAATCTTATTCTGTATATTTATTAATAACCTTTCATAATATAAATATAATCGTGAGTGAAAGCTACGTAATTGTGGTTTCAATTTACCTATTTTGGGGTAATATATATAGAAATAAACGGCAATTGTGGAGTTCTTGGCCGCAATTTTTTTTTTTTTGGAAAATAAATAAAACGTAAATAAAACAAAAGCAAATGTAATTAAATTTATATATCGTAAAGGATAGTGAGATGCTAGATAATCCTGGTGTGGTTGCAGCCACCAGCTTTTAGTAGTGTATAGTGGTTACTTGTTAATTACATTAATTTTTATTTTGACAAGTAACCCCTATTATTATACTTATGACTAAATTATGATGATTTGTCATGTTTTGTAACGTTACTAAATTCATATGTTTGTTAATTACATTTACTTTTTGTTTTTTCGACGTTTAACAAGTATCCCCTATACACTACTAAAAGCTGGCGGCCGCAACCACACTACGATTTTCAAGCATCTCACTATCCTTTATGATAGTATTACGATATATAAATATTTAAAATGTTTTTAAGTTTTATTTATTTTTATAAAGAAATTAATTTGTTGCCAAGAACTCCAATCGCCAAATAAACATGTTAACGATAACATTTAGTGCAGAGAAGTTTCTAAACAAATTTTGAAACTCTTTCATATTAGTGGTCTGTATTGAATAATTATTGATGAAATTATAATAACACATGCCTTATACTTTTACTTATTTCAGCTCGGTATAGATTCATTTTGAGTGTATTTAATTAATAGTTCACTACATTTCGTAATTGATAAAATCAATCTTTGATATTTATTTCGGTTAACCTTGTTAATGCTTTATTGGTAGTATTTTTTACTTAATATGAAACGTTAGTACAATCAGTATAGGTATTGGAAAATTGTGATTAATTCAAATTTTGTATCAAAAGAAAATAACTATAGATGCTTTTAACAATAACATTATAATTACATAAACTGAAGAGAATTTTTGTCAGTACCAAGTATATTGCCACACCTAAATACATAAAACTGTATAATGCGCCATATATACATTCATACGTAGATTTAATATGTAGTATATTATTATATTCACTGACTTATTTTAATAAACAACTGCTAAATTCTCATACAAAATTGCATAAAATTATAACAAATGTTATACAATATAAAGTTTACTGCTTATTCCATTCACAGATAAACTATATTAGTTAAAATGTTGTCAGGGTTTATATATACAAATCTTTTATATATAATCGATTAATATAAAGACCCCAAGTAAAAAGTACGAACCTAGGTGTATACCATTAGCTTTAAAACTGATTTGCGCTGCAGCATTGAGATATATTTCGATTGATTAGTTTAAGCCTATGGCGACTCTCCTGGCATTAGAAATGATATGCACTGCAGCATACTGTTACTAATTAATATTACATTAATACATTGATTTTAAAGGCAAGTAATTTGCTGTTTGAGGGCTGCTAACACCCGTAAATTGAAATTATTTACCTGAAACATCAATGTAGTACTAAAGTCAATATTTATTTAAATTAAAGTTTAAAAATTAAATATTATGCCTGGCTTTATTGTATAATTATTAATTATATTTATTTTTCTAACTAAATGCTGTGCAGATAGAACCCCATTCTATTCAACAACATGTAAATCAATTCTCCAAGCGCTTTATTTCTTTCCTCAAGAAAATAAACTGTTGACTAATTTGGAGACCATACCAAAGGCTATAATGAACAATTATCTACGGTTCTTTTATTGCAAGCTACACAAGGAGTATGGTCTTTTTATACACCAGCAACTTTGGTGTGCATACAGGCGGCCCTCTTCAGATATTTTTCTATCTAGCTCAAACGAACTGATATTAATATCATTACTGATTCTGAATTTCAATCGTCAAATGCCATGTTAAGAACGATGGTACTAAAATTCAAGTAGACTAACCAAATTTCGATGGAGAAGTATCCAGCCATTAAAGTCAACCACATGATGTCTATATTCACTGTTACTTTGACCGTAAAATTCCCACCGTCTTGCAAAAAGAAGTTGCTTTCAATTTCATGTACTTTTTTTAATCTCAGAGGGAGAGAAACCTTCTCCATTTACAGCTGTCGAACATCATCGTTGCAACTGACAGTAATGGACGAACATTTATCCGCATTAATTGCAATACATAATCAAAAAATTCCAAGGCATCTCTTTCGTCAAAAGAGTTAAAAAGTGGGAAAACGTTCGAATGTATGAAAATGTTGACGACGAACCAGAGTACCCGACCTAGCCGACCAAAAGCAAACTGGACAAATCTCTTCTCTACGAAATTGGTATATGGCGATGCGATATATATAAGCGATGGTATATGCTGACAAAGCTGTTGTCTGCAAGCATATTTTGGACAACCTCCTATCTACAATCTCACAGAACCTACATCTGATCAAACGCTACACAACAATTGCATCCGAGAGATCGGTATAACCGTTTTTAAAGAAACCCTATTAGGAATTCCTGTTTTTTAAGGAAAAGAGGAAGACCAATAAAGAAATTGCTTCCGTCAGTGGCCATAAAATGTGTGTGAGAAAAAACGGTATGTGAGAAAGCGTCGTGATGAGTCTCATTGCGATATGAGCGAATCTTTACAACTGGGGTTTTCCAAAGCAAATAATCAAATAGTGCCACTGGGAAGAAGAAAAATAATTGTTCAGGAGAAAAATCCGGCAAGTGATATAATAATAAAGCAATCCAAATCACTGGAACCAAAAATTAACAGTCAAATTTTGTGGCACGTTTAACAACTGCAACTTTAAGGTTAAATCTATAATGTTGACTAAACAGAAATGTGTATATTAAAAATGCTTTCCCTACAGGTAATTCCCTTAACCCACAGCTATTTTTCCTGACCTGAGAATAAAGAATCTCTGTTGGTAATTCCCCGTACACTCAGGGGAACATTTTTACCTGCAGCGGTATTTGCTGAAAAACTTTTCCCTCTAGCTTTTTTTATATCTTTAATGTGTAATATGCTAAGTTTTATGTTTTAATTTTATCATCAAAACAACTAATTATTGTTTTTATATACAAATTTTTTTATAACACAAATATGTGGTTAACAATTTTTTCTCCGTATTAAAACTGCAAATGTTATAGATCTTTATCGTAACAACTATTTAAACAAATGAATTCTAAATATACGTATAGAATGTTACATATAAATAGTGTACATAGTATTAAAAAATACATTTATAATAACTACACCTATTATATAAACCAAATTTCTTCAGCAATATTGCTTTATACAAATTGATATTGTTCAATGGCCCATCATAATTAACAACTGGCCCAGGCTGATTATCGAAGTTGTTGTCGACGTAGTCATGCAAATTGAGGTCAGTTGCAATATGTTATGCCATATAACACACGCATTTGACCATACGACCAACCTTATTGCGTGATTATATACTCACTTAATTGGTGTTTTAATATCGTCCAATTATATTGATTCAGTTCCCAATGCATTTTTCCTTGCGCATTATTAACATGATATTTACCTGACGTGAAAATAGCTGTAGGTATAGTGAATTACTCAGCTGTTAAATTGAGGGTACACTTTATTATTAATACGGCCTATTAAATATATAGTGACATCATCGACATTAATTATATACCTAATTTAAAAATTCATAAATGCTTTGTATAACTACAAATTTAAATGCACCTTGTAAATTTATAATAGTATATTTATAAATTATTATATATCACACATATATTACTATATTTATTATAGCATATGGCACGTACATATATAGCCAGTAAGTGTGTTAAAAATTAAAAACAATGTGTATAAATTAATATATTATGTATGAACAGTAAGTATATTACAAGTAAGAATTTTTTAGCATACACATTTATTATACATATTAACATTAACAATACATTTAAAAAATAAAACAAATATATAATACAATAATTGATATTAAAGATATTGTAGACATGTTGTAGTAAAAATTTAATATAATGTTTTAGGTGAGTCAAAACTTGCCACTGACATTGATTGAAACGTATACATATTGATACAATTATAAAAATAGAAAAAAATTTACTACTGAAATATATGACAGTAGCAAATATAACATAAGCGAAAAATATTATGATACGAAACATTTTATTCCGAGTTTTACATGATTTAAGTACAAAATAAAGAAAATATCTTGCGAATAGTAATGACCCTGGCATGAAAACTATCTACATCGGTGTACTTACGATTAAAATTTTGAAAAAAACTTGGAAAAAATAAATGAGTAATTTGTTCCTGAGCTAATACTGCGTGAAAGGGAAAAATTAAATAAGTAAATAAGTATAATAAAGCGTAGAAATTTATGGATTTATTCTTAATAAGAATAAGTTAAAAGGATTTCAGTTAGAACTACAATCAAAATTTTTATTTGACATTAAAACATGTCAGAAATAAAATAAAAGATAACAATTGAATATTTTTTTACGAAAAAGAATTAAAATATACTTGTATGCTTGGTCACTGTTTTGTAAGACAATTGAACAAAGAATAAAATGATGATCTGTAGATAAGATTAAATAGACTTTTACAAAGACTACATGTTGAATTGTTGAAAACTGTATTGTACAGTTATGTCATAAAAAGAGAATAATTTAACGTGTGGGTTACGGCTAAAGGCAGATCGATAAATTGTATCAGGGATGGCAAGGATCGATATTGATTGATTTATTCCCTGAGCATTTGGATCTCCTTTTTGAGAAGCTGAGTCATGTGAACTGCAGTTCGAGCTTCTTCACTGTCAAGCTGCTGCAGGGCAAGTTCTGCACTTTCTCTAACACTTGCGATGACATCGTTTCGCCTGAAGAAGAAGAGAGGAGAGACGCAATTAATATATAAAATATAATTAATTATATAATTATATAATTAATATAAGATTAATTAAGGTGAGGAGTAAAGTTATAGAAGTTTTCTCCTTTCTATAGAAACGAGAAAAACTGGAATTAAGCAATAAACAAATTTTAAAAATTCTTTTTCAATTCTTTATTATTTATGTGAATAGAAAAATAAACCAAATAGAAAGGAGGAAAGATTGAATATTAGAGCTACAATAAGAGAGCTACTGCAGGCATGGTATCGTACCAGATGTGAACGATCTTGCGTACGACCTCATCCCCCTTAATCTTGAGTCTCCCCAGCGCCAAACACGCTGACTCTCGGACCAATCGGTCCTTGTCGTCTAGTGTGAGTATCATTCTGGACACCACCCGGTCCGCTCGCTGCCCGGTCTTAGCGAGGGACATGAGTGCGACAGCCCGCACGTTGGGGTCGTAGTCTTCCAGGAGGTCCAACAGACCTTCCACCACGGCCTGGGACTTGTACTTGCCTGGAACCGAAGAGAGGAGAACGTGGAACATTTCTGAACGATAAACTTAGGGTTTCTCTTTTAATTTTATATTACTGAGGCTAGAGCATTTAAGATATAATAATAAAATGAACTTTTAGACATATAACAATCCTTAATATTTTAAGCAAATAAATATTATATTGCTACAATATTAAACAAGTAGTATGGCTTAGAAAAATATAAAATGATTTAAATACACTTATTTTCTATATTTATTTATTGATGCGAACGATAAATAAATATGTGACTTTATTGAACTTTCTTGCTTATTTGAATTATTGTGGCTACAAAATTATATTGATAGTTGACTGACAGTTTTATTAAAATGAAGCGATGACATTATTAATTGAGTTTAGATAAGAGGGTAGATAGCGATTGGATAATTTGATATATTAGTATGAAAATATTTTGCAAATTTAAATATATATTTTAAATAAAAATTGTATTCCGAAATTATCATTTGAATTATTATTTGAATTTATTATCCTTTCAAGAATAATACTAAGTGAAAAGGCAATAAATTCAAAAGTATACGATTGTAGATAAACAATTGAAACCCCTGGATTTAAAAATAATGCAAAAACTAATATTAACTTATATATTAAATATAATCTTTCTGAGATTCTAAAATATTTCTCTTCTCAATTTTTTTGCATTAGGTAGCTGTCACATAGGAATCTTATCCATTAGACTGTGATTTGCCGTGATTGTTATATATTTAACTTCAGATCAGAAATTATAACTAAAAAATTTCCGTTACAAAACATTTACATTGTAATGTAATTTAGAAGATATTACATTGAGAAAATAATATGCCAGAGAGGCCACTGACCCAGATTATTTATGGCGTCAATCCTGAGTTGGGAGTCCATATCGAAGACCTCTCTGACAGCCATGGACTCGGTGGCGAAGAGGAGGACACGCCGGAAAAAGGGAACCACGCCATTGTCCATTGTCACGAATTCTGGGAAGAATACAAATGAGGAAATACCAGAGTATTACAGATTGCTATATTTTTAATAACAAAATATAAGTTCAGAAAAACTTGAACTTAAAAACTGAAACAAGTGAATGCAATAGTTTTTGCAACAAATAGAAATATTCAATAGCACTAAAATCTGAAAATATTTAAATGTCTACTGTTATTCACTATGCGAATGTTGTCGTAAATCAGACGAATGTTATCTGCGGGCTATTTTGCAGATTTATCCTAATGTTCATCCAACGCTTTTTGTGTAGTATTTAGAATCCTTGTCTTTTACGAAATCTATACTTTTTAATTTGAAACGAAAAATCTAACGCCGTTATGCATGACATTCTCGGGTGTTCTACCAAGGGAAGTAGATCAAAATTGATAAACTAAAAACAATAGAATGCATACATTTTACTAATTGATAATAGTCGAAAATATTGTTGCATATAACATTGAATAAATTTATAATTATTTAAATCATTTAATTCATTTTTGACGCACACAGATGAAACATTTAAATTGTAGAGATGGTTGTGTATATTCAAATTACCTTATTTAATGCAAACGAGGCTGCAACGATCCTCTAGTATATATATATATATATGTTATAGGGTAAAAACTGCATTGAAGCAAATAAGGCACTTTGCATCCATGCCCTTTTAAAATGAAGGAAAGTGAGGTGAAATTACAAAATTGCCTCTAATAATTACCCATACACATTACTAATTTACGTATAAAAAACTACATAATATACATATATGTATCGATTGTGTTATTATATGTGTGTCCCTTTTCAACCTGTGTTCCCTTATTTTTGTTTTGCCTCTGCACTTTTTAAGAATTAGTTAGGAGCCCGAGTGATTTTATTTAATACGTTGTCGATTTTATACACTCATTTTACATATACATGCGTCTCATACATACAAGACTCAAATAAAGGTGTCCATATTTATACCATAGAAGAGTGAGAGAGGCAACAAAGCTCACCATCGTACTTCTCCTTCTTGAGTTGACCCCGAATAACCGCCAGTTCTCGTCTTAACATGACGAGAAGGTTCTCCTTTTCACTATCCGAGTAGAGCTCAGAGACGAACTTGTCCATGAAGATCTCGCAGAAGCTGCAAGAGAGAAAGAAAGAGCTCTGCTACAAGTCGGAGTTATCATTTCTTTTCTGAACAGATTCCAGCTTATTTCAATCTTGAATTTTCCCTATCTTTATATTTCAACAACTAAACTCACTCATCCCACGGGATTTCAGTTTTCTCTCCAAAGTTTTCTACCCAGAAGTTGGCAGATTGAGCCATTTGGCCGGCTGCTTTGGAGGGATCGTCATTCAGGAGCCGCATCGTCTTCTTAGACTTACGCTCAGTCAACATCATATCTGTACATGGAAATAATGTGTGTGTATACATTAGAAAGACTTAGTCTAAAACAATAAGTTCTTTATAGGTAGAATGGAGGCGAAAAAGCACGCCCAGTTATAGCCTAGGAAGTATATTGACTGGTTTTATTAAAGAAAACAAAATTGTCATATTTCTGGTTTGAAGACTGGTAGACGACTGAGCCGTATTTATCAAGACTCTGTGAAACATAATACGAACAACTGTATTCTTTACCTTATATTAAAAAAATACACCTAATCGCCTAAAACTCCTAATTACTGCATGTTACACAGGTATCTATCAAAAAAGCTATTGTCAAATCCAAAATTTCCAGACAATTTTACTGTTATGCTTGATACCTGGAGTAAAATAGCTTGAATCTGGTAGAATTTGTTATCCAAAAGTCATGTTTACATATACTCTCTATAAAGGTATCAATGCTGTAATAAAATTATCATTAGCTTAAATGCCACTGAGATTTTAATTTTGTTAAACGCTGTCATTGAATTATACGTTGAAACCAAAAATCATTACCAACAACAACCAGACAAAACACCGTATATGCTACGAGTTATTGTGTAAAGTGTAATGTACAATGTACAATGTAACCATCATTCAATCAGAATACACTAAGCCGATCAATGAGATCTTAAAAGGGAAAGAAATTTTCAATAAATAAATTTCATATTTAAAACTCTAGCAAAAAGCAGTAACTAGTATTCCCTCTTTTAAAGATATTGAAATTATATATCAATATATATTTTTTTTAAACATTAAAATATAGTTTTATTAGAATAACCGATTTTTAAGATTCAATTTTAAAAGTTATAAAAGTGTGGTTCAAACAGCACCATTTGGCTTGTGATTTCACATATAGGTAAAATAGTGAAGCTTTTGTCTTAGTCTCCAATTGAAGAATATTTATAATTCTGAAACAATTTATCGTATCATGATTCTACCAGTAAGCCAAATTTGGTAGCTGCAATATTTCCTGAGATTGGAATGTTTCAAAATAGCGTTTCTTCATGGAAGATGTGTCTACTTCCGTCCAGAGCCTATGTTTATTAAAATCGAAATTATTCTTAGACTGGCGCGTAGTCTGTCTAGTTGGTGCAGTTAAAGTCTATGGTGAAACGCCAGATTACCAGGCTAAATAAGAGACGTAAATCTGATTCTATTTTGTGTTTAATATCGTCTCTATACTATACTTATAGCCTTATAATTAAATCAATAAGCTTTGTTAAATTAGAATCATTAAAACATTTTTTTTTGTCAGTTACAATGTGTAAGCGGAGATTACAAATGTCGTTGCAAAAGAAATGAAATTACCTAAGGTTATAAATTTGATCCTTTAGCTTTAACTTAATTATATTGTCATCTATTTCACACATTAATATGTATGTCAATGTGTCACTTAGACAAATTCCCGTTTCATCCCTATCATATTGTACATATTTCATAATTTAGAATTGCTTTCAATAAAAACATTCGAATTTTAAGCTTTCTAAAAATATCGAATTTGGGAATAAAGAAAAGAAAAGCGATTGAAACCTTGCTGACTGTCAACTCTTTTTCAAAATCTAAACAATAATATTATAGCCTATAGGTCCTTATTATAAGTCAACTCTTTCTCAAAATGCAAACAATAATATTATAGCCTATAGGTCTTTATTATAAGTCAACTTTTCATACTTACCTTTATTGAGACAAACTCTCTCTTTTCAAAGATAGTTAAATGTTGAGCCGTATACTGTTTTGTTCATTGAACTCTTTAATTTTTTGTTATCTTAACGACATTTGGTCAATTATAGATGTATGTCATACGGAAACAACAAGTTATAAGAAGATTTAAGGAATAACCAAAATATTAAACTATAAAATAATATTTAATAATATAAATGTATATAAATCGTTTATATACCAATGGATATCATATCACTTTTATTTTATAGTAATAATACTTGTTACAATAATTTAGTAATATAAATAATGTTGATAAAATTTAAATAGTATAAATTATTACATTAAATCTGTTAAACATTATATATATAACTATTACTGTCAAAATTCAATATTATAGCAATTATAAATATCGAATTGCTTATTTCTATTGTGAAAAAATATTATAGTTTTAATAACACAAGTCTAAAAGCAAAATACGGTTACCTTTCTAAGTGCTTGATTGTTATCATGGATGCAAATCTATGCCAATAAAGTAAAATTGTATGTGATCTTCATAATTTTAGTTTTATAGCTTAAATAATAATATCGATGAAACGATATTTGTACTGGAATATTCATTTTAAATTACATCTGACACGAAGGGTGTGGATATATATGTATATATACACATCCCTCTTGTTTGTGGTTGCTATGGTAAATTAGCTTTACAATAATTATACCGTGTCTAGGAAAGATACTAAAAAAGCCTTACGGTGTATTGCAAACGCCTAACTGTGACAAGATCGATATATTTAAAACAACTGTAAACTCAAACAAGTAAATAAACAACAACAAAAAATCATGGCATAAAGAAATTATATATTAAAATAAAATTACTCACAAAATATTAAATATGTAACTTAAAAATTAATATGTCAACATTGTATTCACTTTAAAATTCTACACGCAGAATTAAAACAGCAATTGGCTTAATTAAATTAATGTGCAAATTTACATTTAATATAGCATGCTGCACATACCATTATACATACAAAGCAGATTTTACTAAATTAGTAGATAAATATTTCATACTATGCATTAGTATTGAACTGGTAAATATTACATCAAATAATATATACATAGATAAAAATGTCATTAGCACTAATCTAACAATATTGAAAAACTCCTCATTAATTTTTTCCTCAGCCGATATTTATTATATCGAAATATAAGAAAACTCTAATAATGCTTACAAATATCTTAATAAGTTTACCATAATATAATTTTCTTTACGGCATATTATACGAGTATATTAATATTATAGTCCTATACATGTGTTATTATTAAAAGACTACATTTTAGCTTATAAGTAAATTTGTAAGAGCTGCAATGATTGTGGATTCGTTACAAGTGTAATATAAAGGTATACGCAGCTAACTTCAATTTCTCGTTAATTAAAAAAAGAAGGAAAGAAATACATCAATTTAACATATTAGTATGAAATATTTAAAGGATTACAAGCTGATATCTATTAATATGATATATAAATTTTCTTAATTTTTAACGAAAATTTAAAGAATCAGTTTATTGGATAACGATTTAATAAAGATTCAACTTTTTTTACAACGCGTTATTATCTGCTTGTTCTAAAGTACAAACAGTCTGGGATATTCTAATTATAGTCCCGCAGCTAGCACCCTCCACCTACAAGGAGCGAGGTACCAACAATGACTCCCCTATAATTGTAGATAATGATGTCAAACCTTCTGAAATGGACATCTGCCGGTGTTTAGAGGGTTGGTTTGGACCCTAGTGCCATTTTAAAAATTCTCCTATTAAAGAATAGGAATATTTTTACAATTTAAACTCAATTTTAGTTGGACTGGTACTAACATTAAAGCACCTGGAAACGTAATGACATGATATATGTGTTTAATTTTGATTTTAAGATAAAGACAATAGATATACATATATTTAAAATCATATGACACATAACTTTCCATGAGGTTATAAATACTTATATTATATTAAAAATAAGAATTTTAGAAATTTGATCTTATATTGTAAAAATATTCCTATTCTTTAATATGGGAAATTTTAAAATGCCACAGGGGTCTAAACCAACCCTCCAAACACCGGCAGCCGTCCAATTCAGAAAGTTTGACACCATTATCTACAATTATTGGGGTGTCAATGTTGGTACCTCGTTCCTTGTAGCTGTAGGTGCTAGTGCCCGTACTATAACAAATACCGTAAATACGCTATTATAAGCGCATGCGCTTCTATTCTAACTTGAACATTATTGATGCGCTTCTATTAGAG
>JAYRBW010069550.1:0-27111 GCA_036023295.1 Invenusta paracnida | reverse complement strand
AATCTATCGATACAGTAATAGCTATTAATAGAAATATTTATCTATACCGAAATATCTATAGTTTTAGAGAACAAAATCGATACAAAATATAGATTAAAAAACGAACTTAATTACGCACCACCCTATATTTTTCAATTTTACTTTTGAAATAATCGTGACAGCAAACAACAGGCTCAGCAATGGCCAATGTTAAAGATTCATCAACAAATATTACGGGTACATATTTTATTTATTCCGTAATAAAATTAGATGTGTGTTCTTTATTTCTTTTACATGCCACCCAAGGGGAGGTACAATATCATTAATGTCCATTATTGAGGTTGAAATACAATGTAGATAAAAACAAATCCCACATAGTATTGGAAAATGATAAATATAACAATAAAACATAAATAATTACGTGCCATTAATTACGATTATCATTGTATAGCAGGTCTCTTGTTATTTGTACGTTGCATAATATTGTTCATAGACAGATCTAAGAGAACGCGACATATCTCGGAATCCTAAACGGTTACTACTGTTTCATTATTTAAATAAAGTAACTACATTTACCTATTCAAATGCCGCGATAATGAAACTAGCGACCCCAAAAGCTATGGTATCTGCCATTTTTAAATGTGAAACTTAAATGTCTACACCCTTTGAAAATAAAACACGCCATAAAAATACAACCTCAATAGTTGCTAAGCTACATGAAGATGTTAGGCATATAAATTACTTATCTTATAAATAATAACACCAACTACTGTGTAATGAAAACTACCTCCTCAAACGAGGGCGGATACGACACAATGGAATCCCGACTGCGTATACAGACAAACGATAAAGCCAGCCAATTTATTTCAATGCGGGACTGTCACATGACTAAAGGCATCTAAAAATAAGTAAATAATGGAGTAATAGTAATAGTATATTGTATAGTGGTCGACTAATTTGCTGTAGTAAGTAATCCGATAAGGTTTACAGCTGGCTTAATTAAATAGTGTTTGGTTCATTAAAATATTACCACGATTGTGTATTGCTTAATTTAATTAGGAGAAATACAGTCTAATATTAGCATATGTTTAGGTAGTATAATAAATAATTATTCACCGTTTAAAAAACATCGTGTTTACATGAATATATCATAAGGAGTACAGCTTTGAATAAAACACCTTTTTAAAATGAGCCAATCTTACCTTTCTTCCCTGGCTTGAGTTTCCCAGAGTCCTTATCGGTGTAGAATTCGCGAATATCAACAAACACCCGATTGCGGAAGTTGCTCACTCGCATATACTTGTTCCCAGTCAGATCAATCATTTCCTCCCCATCAGCAGCCTTCACACGTTTACCCGAAGATGCCCCTTCCTTACTTTTACTACCGCCGCTAGATGAGCCACCGGCTTTGTCTTCAGACTTCCTTGCTTTCTTCGAAGGAGTCTAAATAATTTAAATAAACGTAATTATACAATCTATATATATCATATCAAAACATGAGAATTATTCCTATTGAATATTCTAGTACTTGTAGTTTATAGTAGTAGTATAAAATTATTATTCATGTTATTATTATAATCATATATTGTTGTATTGGAAGTAAAAATGAAAAAACATTAGTACTGTAGCAAGATAGCTAAGCAAGTATTTTTACATATACATATAATAAATACAAAAATATATATCTAGTGCATGTTAACATTAATATGGAGGCATGCCGGTACGAATTATATAAATTGTCACGGCCATAATATAGTGAAATAATTTAATTAAAATGTATAATATGCGTTGTGTAATGCAAATACATATGTAGTACATATTCACTAAAAAATAAAAATTACCAAAACAAGTAGTGAAACTATACCACGAGATTAATAAATAATGGCCACAGGTTTTTCAGATTATCTTTTGATACGTTGTGACTGTATGTCATTCAACTTTTTCAATTGTATATAATAGGTCAGTTCACAATCTCGTTTTGGTTCAGTTAGTTTCAGTTTAGTTCAGCTAGTTTTAGTTGAGCTGAAAAATACTGGTAACTACTAGTTTTATCGTTCTCCCAATCATATAAGGGAAGATGACCTACTTTTCTAATCGAACTGAAAATGTGAACTCAATTTTTAAAACGGTTTAGACATAGGCACCACGTTGAAAAGTGATGGGAATCGAAGTAACTGAAAGTCAAACCGGTTTGATTGAGTTTGCCTGCACTTACATTTATTTTAACTACAGCATTCTTGATAATGCGGAAATTTTCTCTATATGTTTAGATAGGAAAAATTATCCAACGAGCAGGGTGGTTAGACTTTTCTAACTGAAACTCGAGTTCACACTTTCAATTGGCTCTTATATATAACTGGGGTAATATTTCGTATTGGTTATATCGTGGATGTACTATACATATACTCTATAGTGACATATACTAGTGACTTTTTTTATAACTGTATAATTTGTGTTGAATTATTAAGGACATATTATTATGGCGGCTATATTTTTATTAGCGAATGATCTAGCCGTAAGAGCTGCGAGTGCTGTAAGGATAGCAGAAAATTCTACCTCTTTAAGAGATAAAAAAAGTCGCATACAGGTTATCCGACGTAGACCTGGACATATTAGTGGAAGAATACCATGGAAGTCGGCGAAATTTGTATCCAGCCCAAATTCCGCAGATATGACTTGGTTACTAGTTGTCATCGAAAAGAACCGGCTGGATATGAAAAATGGGTAGCTAGGTCAACTAATGTTATTTACTACTGCGTAAACCACACTTATAAATAAGTTTCTAAATAGAATCGACCAAATTTATCGATAAAAAGGCATCTTAAATTAAATCTGATTAAAAACTGTTTGACTGAATCTCTTAAAAGAGTATAATTTCAAGTTTATTTTATAAAAATCTTGCCAAAAGTAGATAAAATGCGTTATACTAAATTGAATTGACTGATTACACTCATCCATTAATTATTTTTCTGCCGAGATCAGAAAGACGGTGCTAAGGAGTTCCTAAAAGAGAAGGGCGATGATCTCGTCTTCGAAGGAAATATCCATGAAGACAACAGTTGGATAGAGCGCATTAGGGTGAGTGTAGTAGTATGGACTTTGGTCTGCTTTTTAGACTAGGTATAAAATTACAAATTATATCTTGGAGAAGACATAGTACATATTATGTTTGAGTAAGAAATATTTCTTAATGTCAAAAAATTATTACAAAAATATCCTTCGTCTGTACATTAATATTCAATTTCATATTATTTTCACAATAGGTCTTCAATGTTTTCTTTTTAAATTTCTTTTTACATTTAAAATATATTACTTTTAATCTTAAACAGTAGTATAATGACAAAGTACTTTAAAATAAAATAAAATATAGTCAATATTTATTGAATTAAATTATAAATAAATGAATAATTTAGCCTAGTAAATTGTTATTTTGTGTCTTTTGTCATAATTTTACGTATAATACAGATCTACCCCTGCGCTCTGGAAAGTGTGAAAGACTTCGGAGGATTTGAACGGTTTTTGCAGACCTTCCCACTTTACAAGGGAAAAATGGAAGAAGATGATGAATGTCCCGATAGTCGAGTTATAGGTGTTTTCAAGGTGACCATATTATAATTATAGTAGTAATAAGCCAAATAAACAACCGGTAAGATACTTAATTTAAATACGGATGTTACAGAGAACTGAGATGCGGATTCAAATTGTTGCATGGGATATTATGGCGGCGGATAAGAAACCCGGTTTTTGTCCGACTTTGTTCCCTACTTTTCCAGTTATCAGCTTTAACTTTCGCGTTGAAATTAGGTTGAATATCTTGTCTGACTTATAACGGATCTTTAAATTACTGTGAAATATAAGGCTGAATATTGCCATAACTGCATTACAAAGGAATTTTTAAATTATTCGGCTTCTCGATCCACCATAAAAAGTGAACATGTCACTCGAGCACAGTGTAGATCGCAATTAAAGTAGAATAATTACTAAAATGATTACTAAGTGCTAGTAGTTATATTTGGAATTTTCAACTAAATATTTAGTAATAAGCTTACTTTAATTTTGTTTTAATTTGCCGCCTATACTTATAGGTTTGGTAAAAAAAATTGTGCATACTAAGCATAGTAAATATTATTTTGCTTCTAATCACTTTGTTAGTTTGGTGTTAGTGAGTGAGTGGGGTAGTTACTAAATTTAATCTGTTTTTCTATTCGGGTACTTTGATTTCTAGGCAATCAATTTGGGACGAACATTTGAAGATTTAAAATAATTGATTTGTTTATTACTGTGTTGTTCATAGTATCAAACTTATTTGAGGAATCAGAAGATGATTTTGATTAATTATTTTTTTAAAGAAGACACAAAAATATAATGTCCATCATAACATGCCTTCTTATATTCACTTATAATTGATTTATCTCCCTTTATCTCATCTCTACATTTACATATCATGCACACACTAATCAGGGAAACTTGATAATCTATAAAATACCCGAAGAGGAACTTGGAGAAGAGATTGAAGCGAGGAATCTGGTTCTCCATAAAGATCTTCCTAGTAACGACCCTGTACCCATACTTCTGCGTGTTTATATTATTCGGGTAAGTTACCCTAAATGTCCTCATTTTCCGATTTAGTTAACATATATTTTTAATATAATATGAAGTAAATTCCACGAGTTTTGGACAAAATATAGATACTTCATTTAATAATTATTATTATTTTTTTTTTTTATTACAATTAATACACAACATATGAAATACAAATCGTAGAGGTAACCAAGGAGATAAAGTCATTACATACGATATAGGTAATGATATGACTAGCTACCAGAGAATACTAACAGGTATAAGTTAATACGAAAATATAGTAGGTATAGTACATATAATAAAACGCGCTAAAATAGGTAGGTACATATAGTTAAAACTTTAATTATACACATGAGAATAATTGGCATGCGTACTTAAAGGATACATTTAAAAATATTATGTATATTATGTAAAAGATACATAATACACTTAAACATCATAAACATGTAGATACATAGTGGAATTGTTTAATATAATTATTAGTTTATTATAATAAACGTGACATAATTCTATTTTTATTTAAGATTGATTATAACAATGAATGTTTAGTACAAAAATAGATGATATCATCTTAAGGAAGAAAGTATAGTTGTAGGTAATGTATATACATATGAACCACTGATAGATATTTATAATCTATGTAGATGGGTAGGTATATAGGTATGATGAAGTAAGATAAAGTTGCTTTTTGTGGTGGTTGGCGTAATTTTGTTGTGGTAACTTATTTATGTAGTGTGATAGGTAAAATTGTTTGTATATGTAAAGGTAGTAAAAGATACTTTTGTCAAAGAGAAGATAATTGAATATCTTAGATGACTGCCAATTTAGTAAGAATCAAGTAATAATTTTGTTAAATATTCCTTGAAAACGGGTCTGCTATTTATTGTTTTAATGTTATAATGTAAAGAGTTCCAATAGATATTAATTACTAAATATTATTTACTTTAATTTATATTTAAAGATTTACAATTTCACTAATGTACTGTTAACAATTTTGGGGGGATAAATAAATAAATAGTTTTAGTTTTTTAAATAGCAATATATATATTTTATATACATGAATATATTTATTATAATTGTTTGACAAAAAATTAATTTTGTAGCATTACCTATTATTACGTATATATTACGAGTATGTCACTATCATTAATGCTACCTTTGAAATGAAAACAATTTATATTATCGCTCATAATCTATATTTTCTAAGCTTTTATTAAACTATTTGTTTAAATTAATAAATACATATTTCAGAAGTTTGAGGTTAATAAATATAACTAACAAAAATTAATGTGATTTGAATCAAACGTTCCCAAATTTGTTTACATGAATTTAATGAATTTGAAACATTTCATTATTTATTAATTATTTACTAATGATCAATATAGTTACTGCGTACATTTTTATATCGCTGTTGTTAATATTGTTTTATAAGAATGTTACTCACACTATTTCTGTTATTTATTTCATATTACTATATGTGTAAGTACTACTAGAATAAGTAATAGTAGCGTTATTAATTTGATTGTGATTTTATAAATTATATATTAAGCATTGATATTTGTTTTACTTTATGTATTGATTTATTTCTATGATATATATTTTAGTGTAAATTTAATCAAAAAATATATAGTTACAATGCCTACTGGTGATAGTATATTATATTTAACAAGTATTTTATGACAAATAATACAATTATCACTCACACATTAAACCATACGTACCAGGGTCATGATTTCCACCCGACGGACCCTAACGGGAAGGCCGACCCTTACATATGTCTCTATCTCGGAGATAAACAAGTAGTCAACGAGAAGGAGAACTACATTCCTAAACAACTGAACCCGGTCTTCGGGAAGTGCTTCGAACTGGATGCACTCCTGCCCCAAGACTCCATGCTTCGAGTGGAGATCATGGACTGGGATCTCGTTGGATCAGATGACAAGATTGGGGAGACGAAGGTTGACCTCGAAAATCGATACTATTCGAAACATCGGGCGATCTGTGGCATTTCTATGAATTATGATAGGTACGCAATAAAGGGGGTTACTATATTTTTTATACAAAACATATAGTTAGACGTCGAAATCTCAAAAGCGTTTACATATTTGTAAAAAGAGACACCAACCAAGTTGCTGGTATATTCTTTTAGTCACAAATAGAAAATTGTAACAAAATAATTCACTCGTATACAATCAGTCGTATTTCTTATTGAATTTACTATACTATAATTATGCCTTAGTATATTTTGTGAATTTAAAATAAAACCAAGAATGTTATATAGGCTCTAATTAATATTAATTTTTAAATAGTACCAGTTTATGACTATCTTAATTAACTAAAAAATTCAGCAGAATTTACAAAAATTATAAAGAGAAAATTATGATTTTGTGATTCTACTTAAGTATATTACAAACATATTTTACTAGCAGTACAATAAAAGCCAGATTGTGCTGTTTCGGACTAGCTAGGTCTCTTCAGCAGCCCTCATACTTTCGTAACTGCTTCAAAATACAGTAGCAGTATAACAATAATTCATTGCAAATGAAGTTTAGAAAATGAAGTTTAGATATACTGCCTAAACCGGTTAAATTTTGTATATTTAACCCTGAAAACCAAGTTTTAGCCGATAAACAGACTACACAAGGGGATCCGCAGTTGCTGGCTTTTACAGTTAATCGTGGATCGAGGGTTTAGTTTTGTGGAAATTTGTAACATACTTCTATCGCATCGAAGAATGTGGACCACTGAAGGATTCTAACAAGGTCAAAAAATCTTCTTATGCTGTTACTAATATGCGTTTGTATTATGAGAACACCGATATATAACTACTTCTCTTTTATAGTTATAGAATCTAATCATGTTAGGACATTTTGTCAATGTTGAAATAAAGTAGGTATATATTGCTTAGTATGGTCATGTACACCAGTAGGTTTTCGATGATTTTTCATCTTAAAATTATTATTTACTGAGAATACATCATCTATAACGCCCTCCTTTACATTTCCTTTTTACCCACTCGTCTGTGTAGTAATGGCTACAATCGATGGCGTGATAATTGTCCTCCGACTCAGATTCTCGAGAAGCTCTGCAAGGACTGCCACTTGGACCCGCCCAAGTATGAAACTGTTTTCAAGAAGGTCACCGTCAAGGGCATGTCTTTCTACGCTGAACCGGAAATCGAGGACGAATCTGGTGAGTCAATCGATAATCTACTATAATGATAATGATAACACTAATATATAAAAGCGGCCTTTGTGGAACTCTTTGGAAATGTATAAATATATACTCTAAATATGTGTAGAACTGATTAGCCCTATTTAGAAGGATATTTTATTGTGCTAATATATTAAATATTTAACATTTCGATAATGTCTTAACTAAGTTGAATTATAAGAGTAAATTGCGATCTCGCTTTGAAATATATGAAATCATACTTAACTAGTCGACATAAGCTTAAACTATTCAATTAGCTCAGTGCTACAGCGCAAACTAGTTTGTTAAAACCAGGAATATGTACCGGTGTTCAAACTTACTACCTTCGGGTTTGAAGGAGTGAGAGCGAAAGCAGAGTGATAGCCAAATTGGTTAGACTTCTGCTTTCAAACCCAAAGGTAGTAAGTTTAATCCTGCTACGTACTCCTGGTTTTAACAAACTTATTTGAGCTCTAGCATTAGACTAATTATCGATTGTTCGTTTAAGACTATATCTATTAATTAATTAAGATTATATACATATATACCGGCAAAGTGAGAACGCCATTTGTTCGTATATTATATTTATAAACCGGATAAATCATAATAAACTTTATATATACACAACATTTTCATCAATAACTCAGTGTTGATACAAACTATATTATACTGTTTCTACATATTATAAGATTGAATATGATCAACATTATTTTTCGCTCTTTATTCATCCAAAGTGTTTCCCATTTTCAGGCGACCTAAAACAGTCAAACGAGCCCTTGGCCCTGGAGGTGTTACGCAATTGGGAGACACTCCCAGGAGGCTGCAAACTGGTAGCAGAACATATTGAGACACGGCCACTCTTTAATCCAGAGAAGCCGGGCATTGAACAGGGTCGTCTCGAGATGTGGATTGATATTTTCCCGAAGGTAACTATAAGTTACATTGAGTCTCATGATAGAGAAAATATATTGTCAACCCATTTTTGAGTTGTGAAAGTAGCTTAAGTGATTGCTTAGCTAATAGTTTGACCTTGAAGTAAAAATCAGTTAACGTCCACCAGACGCTCTTCCTGGTTATGTTTTCTAAATGATTATTTAAAATATCATGTATATTAGATCTACATTTATACTGACATAGGTATCAGATGATATTTCTGGTAGCTTAATGTATTATTTTCTAAGTTCTAAAAAGTTTTTCATGTAGAAAATGTATATGGAAAAATATTAACGTTTTATTGGACAGCTATATGTATGTGAATAGTCATTCATGTTTATCATAAGTAAAATGTTTTTCACAACATGGTATATTTCCAGGAAAAATTATCTAGCGAATACTAAATTTCACACACTGTTCTTTAAGTGTAAAACGATGTTGCATTCTGTTTTTATGACATAATATAAAATAGTCGTCAACAATATCATACATAACCATTAAGTTATTGTAAGATATTTAGCTATCAACTACTCAATAAATAAAACATTAAAAATAATTTTTAAAACCGTCATTTTTAAGTGGAATTCAATCTTTTCTTGAATATCATTATCATGAACCCAACCATGAATTATATATAACAGCAAAAGGGGGATATCAACTGAATATTTTCACCTCGATCAAACCCAACTTCGAATTAGATGCCAGTATATTAGCGCTGATAAATCGGGTGATATACCATAAAGTGCATCTATGTATAATTACTTGATTTATTAAATTTCGATGATTTAACTACAAGTTTTCTAAGAACATATTTGAAAAATTTCCCCATTGAACTTTGATGTTATCACTCATGAAATATATACATCAGATATAGAAGTGGATTCTGTTATAATTCTAGTTTATTTCGATTCTTGAAGCTAATTGTATAAAAATAACTAATTTTCACATATACTCCGTAAATACTCCTCCCCTTCAAACAGGAATTCGGTCCCCCCCCAGCCGCAGTGGACATCACTCCGCGTATCCCGACCTCGTATGTCCTCCGAGTCATCATATGGAACACAGAAGATGTAATCCTAGCCGATGATAGCCTTCTCACAGGGGAGAAGAGCTCCGACATCTTTATCAAAGGCTGGATGAAGGGACTCCATATCGATGATCAAGTCACCGACGTTCACTATAAGTTCGTTGTTTTTTGGTATTTTTTGTTTTTTAGTGAGCAGTTTTACTTCTCTATGGAGAGCCAATTCTCTATACAGCTACACCGTTTCAGAAAATGCTATGTGTACATATCTTTCCGTTTGTTAAATATCTTCCATTTATATTGGAGTGATTTTTTTGCATTCAGAGAGCAAAAGGTGCAAATTATGTTCTTCATTGCCCTTCCATCGGGAAATATTTAGCTTGTAATAATTGAAAATAAAACTATTGCATTTAAATATTCATCACAGTTTATGCTACATTACCCCTTTTTCAAGATAAATTTTAAACTACATCAATGGTAAAAAAGCAATTATTAGCAATACAGTTAAATCTACTTTTTTATTTATAAGTTTGTCATAAACATTTAACACTAACAATTCAGTAATATTTGTTCCACGTAAGAATCCAAAACAGATATTAAAATAAATGTTCTAGTCATTTAAAAATAAATGTAATATGTATAGAGTTTCAATATGCACTAAATAATTATAATTATTCGTACTAAAAATACTATAAATTGAAAATGTCATATTTTGACGCATGCCATCAAATACTACTTTATTTTTCATCAAATAAAGATTTTGTATTAATGTTTGATATTTATACAGTTTAAGCAACAGCGCTTTAACTTTGTAAATTTTCAATAATTATATTTAAAATACAAGCTCATTAGTGTGCCCTAATATGAATTGCAACTGTTCATTGTGGGAATGAACATATTTTAAAATGCGAAATTGTTTTTTCTCATGGTTAACGATAAATAATTTATAAGCATCAATCGAATTCATACAAATTAAAGTTTTCTCTCTGTTCCAAACATAGCGCCTTTTTGTTCTCCTCACTCAAACAAATGAGAATGAGATCGGTGAGCAACTGTAGTTAGCTGTTTTGATAAAACTAGGTTATGTTTTCTAAGTTTTGCGGCTTCCTTTTGTGTTATGCACACTGTATGCTTCTCAAGGGAACTCTCACTGACAATGTTATTTCGAACAACACGCTTGACACCAATGCAAACAATGGATTGACTTCTGAGACATAGTACCTACCAAGTTTTATGAGTAATGACAGATGAAGGGATAATATGCAAATTATTATGCCGATCGATAAGTCAGTAATTTTAACTGTACAACAAGTAACTGAATTAAATTAGTTGAAGTTAATTATTGCATGACCTTTTTAAGAGCGAATTGGTTTCTCAAGCTCCCTTTATCTACACTTTAATTATAAAATAAAATTTAAGCCAAAATGCTGTAATACTAATGTGTAAATTGTAGGCCTAAAGTCTTGAGCTAAAAACAGTCGATAACTTAGAAGTACTAGGTGATAAAAAATATTGTGCAAGAAATGTTTCTAAAACTTTTAATACATTAAGCAATAATCAAACAGGTAATCATTTTGATATAAAGTGAGTTTGATACGAGAACTATAAGAATTACCTAAAAAGTAAACAATCAAAAGTGCTGAAATGAATGAGTCAATTATATGGACAGGTCATAAACCATGTGGATTATTTTATCTAGATGTAGCATATATTAGAATCAAGAGTCAATTTTAAATAAATGCTGAACGCGGTATTAGATAAACTAAGATCTGGATATTACGGAGTTATTATATTTTAGTAGATTAATTATATTCTTAATATGTTTTGTACTTAAATTATATCATAATAACTTTCGTCGCATTTTACCATTGATATAATAATTTATTTATTTAATGACATAAGCGGTATATATAGTAACACAAATTTAGACATATTTTTTATATTTTGATATTGTTGCTGGCCATGCCCATTATAGTATTAAATAGGATATTAGATAAATAAATAAATATAACACAATTAGACATACAATGGCTCTTACTATTTTATGCCTAATAAAATGTTAGATTCGTTTATTTATATATTATCCTGTTTTATAATTTTTTTTTCTTAATGTCACATTAATATTCAATAAATTCGTCAATTGATATAAATTGCAAAGACGCTCCTCTAAACCGTTCAGGAGCTTCTTTACGAACACACACACACCAGTCCATTTTAAAGAAAATAACACATATATTTTATATTCTTTGGTAATCATAGTATTACTATAACATATAGTAGTATAGTAATGAATAAGCTAGATTGAATCCCCTAAGAGGTCATTTATAACGGAAGTGTCACGACATTTTTTAACGAAAAAGTTCCTTGGACTGTAACACATTTTTCATTGTCATTATTGGCCTCATTATATTTTCTCCTCGATTGTACATATAATTATACGAAACAGGTAACAATTGCAAACTCGGTTCCCTTCTATCAGATCAATGTCTGGTGAGGGTAACTTCAATTGGCGATTCATCTACGAATTCGACTATCTCAAATCGGAGGATAAATTAGTTTACAAGACGAAAGATTCGCCCTTCTCTATTGACGAAACAGAAATCAAGGCGCCATGCAAACTCTTTCTACAGGTAAGTTGGTGGACACCTCGTTTCTTTTACAACGATTACTATTTCTTATCTATTTTGACATTATAATAAAAAATCTATTTGTATTCTTAAAATTAAAATATATTTCTAGACTTTGTTATTTACAGTGATAAATAGCAGCTAGGTTCAAATATGTAGATGTGTATAAAGGCTAATTTAAATACATATATTATATATTTATTTATTTAACAAGTGTCATAATTGGGAATCAGTGTATTAAATTTTAAAACTAGTAAATTTAACGTTAGCAAAATAATTTTCTGTTCTCTATTTATCACACGTGACACATTTAAAAAGAAATCAAACCGCTATTGAATCATTAACCGATCATAATATATTAAATCTTATTAAGTCTTCACTCCTCCTTCTCATCTTCATCCAAATAACCACACGAAGGTCTGGGACGCTGACATCGTCTCTGCGGATGATTTTCTGGGCAGTCTAGAGCTCCAGTTGACGAAGATGCCTCGTGGGGCCAAGAGTTCCATGGCATGCGGACTCCATCAGCTCGCTAAAGATGGGTCTGTGCCCACGTTCTCAATCTTCAGGAACAAGCGCTGTCGAGGTTGGTGGCCTTTCATTGCGGCCAGTGAAGAGGATCCCACTGAAATGGAAGTCACTGTGAGCTGCCTATATTATGATAGCTTAATATAATCAAATATTCTATTATTAGATGAAAGAAAAATGCGGTTATTTATAGACTTACTTTCTTACCTGCGATAAACTTTCGTGAATCATGTAAAATTAAATATCTATAATTTCAATAAAACTAACAGAAACTTTAATGTCTGGAACGTTACTAAGTTATACGCAAATAAACAAGTTGATTGTATTGTTATATAAAAATAAATGAATTAGAAAATATTTAAATAAGAAAGACAATTGTGTTAAGATTTATTATTAAATCACATTTTAATTATGCAGGTAGTTTATTTTTAAAATTTTATATTTAATTTACCCTTTTCAAACATTCTGCTTGCGTATGCTAAAAAATAAAGAAAGAAAGAAAAAATAGTCTAATAAAAATTATATTGTAGGTTTCATATTTTAATGCTAAATTCCCAAAAAGTGAATAACGGATTTATCAGAAATAAGAGAATACAGGTTAACAACAGAGATGTGTGTTGTGCTCTGTCAGCTGCAGCAGTGAATTAAAGTACAACGTTAATATCACAAGCAAGAACATAGTTAATACAATTAAATAAATGACAGAAATAATGTAAGTAGATGACGCAAATACCAAGTCATCACAATATATTAAAAAACGTATGAACCTCAAATTAAAATGGAATGCAATATTAGGAATATTACAAAATACTAAATTATAATATCTGTTCTATATGATGATGTAATATCTAATGTAGAGATATATGTATGTAGTCATGTTTGACGTAGTCTCATTTAGATATTTTTCTTAATATTTATATGTTAACAACTATCTGATCCTTAAGCATTCTACTATGATTTTATAAATTTCATCAGCAATCTACATCTTATAATGTGAATCATTAAGTTATTTAAAATTACTCCATGAAATTTAATATTGAGAAAAAATAAACCGATTCAACTCTGGTTTTATTCTCATCATGATATCAATTTTAAATACAGAAAAATAAATTATTTGAATAAAATGTACATAAATTGGTAGATACAAGTAATAAATATTTATAGTAAAACAATTTTTAACACATTATATCTTTCGAATAATTGAAAATTGGTAAATTGTCTAAAAAATACTCGTATTATTTACATTGCATTTATTTAACTAAATTTTTTTGAATAAGTATCCTGTGTTATAAATATAATATTTAATTCATTTTACATAAAACCGTTTAGATATCAAAATAATAGTATATATATCAACTGTCATTAGTTTTTTTACTTTTTTTAAAGATATATTAGAATATTCATAAATTTGCCCATTAAATATTGGAATCAATACGAGTATTATCTGATTTCAAATGATTCTCACTTCTTCAATTATATTTTCAGATAAATTATTCAGATCGTTTTGCATAAAAAGAGCATAAAACTTAAAAAAAACATTTGTTCTCATTTTCTGCTCTGGTAAAGTTAACTTAATAATTCTATTAAATCAGTTTTAGTCAAAAATTAACAAAAACAACATGTTAGTAAAAAAATTAACAACCTCACAAATGTATACACTTCTTTTATAATTTAGCTTTAGTTCTCCTGCCTTTCACTCTCAACAAATCGAATAAAAATAAATATATACGAGCGCTCTTTCCTATACAGACAACAAGTCGTGGATATATATATACATATAGGATTTAAGTGGTTTCGTGTTGAATATCCCATTCTTCGTGGAAGATAGTATTTGCTCTTGCTGATGATTGTGTACACACACATATTTGAGATGCGCGCTATTGTCCCACGCCGTTCCCAGAAGCGACCCCCTTTCTCCCCCCCCCCCCTCCCACCCCCACCCCTACATACATACACCAACTTTTCCACCAAATTTTCATATTTCCACTATCCTTTGTAAATCGATCGATTAATTGCACAACTGTTGTTTCGTCCAGATAAACGAGTATTTCTGTACCTTCATCTGTAACTAATTTTACGTTGGCAATATGTTCTCCTCTCTTTGTTCCATGAAATTGTATTTTTTATATTATTTTATTATTAATATGATAAAAATTACAAACATGACAAAACCCCCTTGCAACAAAATCTTTATAAATATGTACCAAAATGATTATGGCATCTTAATTTAAATATTTTCATCAGTTTACGATTCACTAAATTACAAAAAAATAGTTTTTAATGTATAATTGCCATCTTAAAAAATAAATATTTTTTATGATATTTGGTCTAATATATTTCATGTAATTATTTCCTTTTCATAATTATATTATACTGCATTAACAATATTCAAAGAAACCATTTAGAATGCAATCGTAGTAAATACAAGAAATAATGACTTCACAATTCTAGATATTAATACAAACTGTAAATAAGCATAAAATAACATTTCAATTCCTCTTTTAGCCCCAATATATAGCTACGCAGCTTTATATTTAACGTTTCATTAAAAATATTGATCAGTCCACTATTGCTCTGAATATTATTTCATCTGCAAAACATAAATATTCTATTTTTCACGATTGATCACGAGCTCCAAAATAAGACCTTCTTTCAATGGATAACTTAATATAGCTATACTTACATACTTGTATGTGGTTTGTGACATAGAAGTTCTTTGTTCTTATTCCACATTTACTGAAATAGCCATTGTTTTTATTTTTGGGATACATTTAGCTAATTCCTCATTGTCCATCTGTCTTCAATACCTGCTTCTCTTGACTTCATTGTTATTTTGCATTTTATCATACGGCTGGTGTACAATAATGGTATATATTGTAAGAGGACAACATGATTATTAATATGCAAAGTGATCAAATATACGTGTTAAAACTTTTCGCCTAGGCAAATAAATGAATGCAGATGAATTATTGTGTTTTAAGTGTGATGATGATAAAGTGGAGATCTGCATTAAATTCATTCATCAAACTTATACCCAGCTTACAACTGAAAAGATATTTAATAATTAGGTCAAGAGGACATGTTCTAACAATGAGCATTTTCAAAACTTATTACGCTAAAATTGGATATTTATCACGAAGTAAGTTATCTAAATAGTATAATAAACTGTTTCTTTCGTTTTTCTGTTTAAATTATTAAAGTTAGAGAATTATCTTTCGCAAAATATGTACCGAAATATTCAATTTTTTAAATAATATTCCACTCGCTTCGTACAAAACGTGATTCTGCCAGCAATAACTTTCAAATGTATTTCGCTAATTCACATGATTATTTTACAATAATAGTTCTTTCATTTATTTATAAATTAGTTGTAATATATGCACTATATATAAAATAGAAAAATGTTTTTATACACCATGCATTTTAAGATATACTTTTGTATAACTTAAAAAACTATATGATTCAAAATTGCTAACACAATATTGTATAAAAAGGTTGTACATATATGAAGAATGCAAAATTATATTGTTTTATCTACAATGTCACAATACAATGTTAAAGTATAAAAAATTAAAATTACGCAAAATAAAAATCATATTATAAAATGTCTGCGCTTTTTATTACAGGAGTTATTAGATATTTTGCTTACATGGCGGCGTTTATAAAAATTTTTGGCCATATTTCTTGCGTAATAAATTATATTTTACATGACAAATTCATGCAGGACATTTGTTATAATTTTTCTTAGTAATTCTAATTGTCTGCAAGCAATTAAGATTTATATTTCACTTCCCCTATGTCAGGGTAAATTGGATGCGGAGTTCCAACTCTTCAGTGCTCAGGAAGCTGAGGTAACACCAGCCGGATACGGTCGAGATGATCCCAATTCTCTTCCCAATCCAAAGTGAGTTCATATAGAGTATAATACTCTTGACCATTACCTTGACCTCTATATCCTCAAATCCAATGGTGGATTGACAGAAAATTTGCTCTAAAAATATTTGCATCATTAGAATTATATTTTATTTTTAAGTATAGGTGTTAATTACAGTACGACATATTATTTTTTACATATTTCATACAATAGGTATAGAATATGTATATATATGAATTATAAATAAATATTAAAAAAATAATGATAGTTAGTAATTTTGTTAAAATAGTTATATACCTAAATAAATTAAAATATGACATATATACAATAATAAGTTTTCCATTAAAGTTGGTAACATCAATAATGTCTAAAATGCAATTGTAATTTATAACTAGGTCAATTATGATGCTACACATATCCAAACGCGTCATTCGTTACTTTTAAAAGTTATTTATTATTTAGTACTTATCAATTTTATGGCTACTGTTTTGTATCTTTATTTCTTTGCGTTGAAATGTATTATGTTATGATGTTGAAAACCAATTTCATTCTATATATAATAAATAATACCCTTATTTAGAGGTTTAAGTTACTAAAAATAATTTCATCTAAATAGATTCAAAATTGTAACTTTGAAATTATCCCATAGGTACGTATAGCAAAACATTATTTTTCTAGTTTTATATATATTCCTATTGTAATGAAAATCAATATTATACATCACAATTTTCTTTTTAGTTTTCAATATTAATCGACTATTCTTAAACCTAACCAAGTATTCTTCTTTTCAAAACTTACTACAAAATCCCTCTTCTTCAAGAATCTAGAAATTATTCATCCCACTCTAACCCTTTCAGTCGACCAGACAGTTCCTTCCTGAGTCTGATGAACCCGCTCAAGTCCCTCAAATATCTCATCTGTCGTCGCTTCAAGATCCTCCTCATCAAACTCCTTGTCATCAGCGCGTTCGCAGCTCTCATTGTCCTCTTTGTCTACAATGCCCCGGGCTACATTGCCAAGAAGATGCTCGGCGCCTAAGCCTACCCTGGCCTCTCTTCTCAGTCAGCTGGTATTCAAGCGACTCACATTTTATGAAACGTGAGTAATGCAGACAAATTATGCGTCAATAGCAGTCAACGATTTAGATTTCTTTGTTACATCTTTTCATTATGGTATCGGAGAGTTATCATATCTGTGTATATTCAACAGTGTGGGTTATACTAAAATATCGAAATATTTTATTTTTCTGTAGTCGATTAAAAATGATTTAAGAATACACGACAAAATAATACCTGCAGAATACTTATTTATGTTTCTATATATTCACTGAAATATTATTATTATTTCTCAGTTGTAATGTAAGTTATTATATGATGGTTTTTGAAGTAGGGGCAATCATTGTTGTTTCGGAAATAATATATTCTTGAATTAAAATCATATTCTTTGTATTATTGCATTATTATCGCTTTAATATTTTGGAAATTTTCACAAATTCATGTATACTTTTTATTAATCTGAATTGGCAAAAGCTTAAATTGTCGATTTCGACAAAATTTTACCTGTTTATACAGTTTTTAATAATGCTTAAAATCTCTTTATAAATACAATTCTAATTTTCGATTTTCGATTTGGCTTTATATATCCATGTATAAGTTACAATATTTTCCATTTTCAGATGGAAATCACCTTATTTGGAAAGTTAAAAACTTTAATATCACTTCATCTTCCTCATTCATGGTTAGCTATAATACTTACTGTCATCGTCCTTTTATCCCGACTTGTCCCATTTCATTGATCTCTTCCGATCAATATGTATTGCGATAAATCCATCCTTCCTATATACATATACTCGTATAGCTACGTGAGACAATTTTATACGGTTCCATACGGTTTTAGTAACTTTATAACGTATTAATTTTGACATATCGTATGATAATAGCCTATAAATCAACTTTAAATTCTATTCCTATAGTTCGTACCACTAAAATATTGTTACGTAGGTATTAATATGTGACATACATGACATATTTTATTTCCTCGAAGATGTTGGTAGTGGGAAAATTTATCGCTGTGATTATTCTATATGTGATATCAGAAAATAAAATGTTAGTATTTTTTATTTATTTATATATTCGTATATATCGCCACAAATATTGATATATTTAGTCGTATTGCATATTACTTCGCTCATTGTAATAACAAACTATATGCAATAAATGTCCTTTCTTAATTTTTATTATATTTTAATTACATATTACTGTGAAATATATACGTAATATTCTGTTCAATAAATGTTTACTTCAAACCTTCCATTTTAACCTAACATTATATTTATTTATGGATACATAGTATAAGCTACGTTACACTATATCTGTATATACATACAACGAATATAAACTGATTCCCTTTATCTTTAAAGACACAATACAATCTTATCGCCACACATAATTAAATGTATATATCGCGGGGGAAACTAAAACAACATATTCCCGTTGTCTCCGATAATATATATTTACTCAAAATAGGATACTGTCGATTAGACCTCAATATATATATATATATATATAAACCAAAAAATTGAAATACCAAGCTAGTACAAATCTAATTACTTTTCAAAGAGATGTAAGATTTCCCTTATAAAAAAAATACTTCTTAAAAATATCATTTATTAGACAAATGTGATTTAGCTTTATTGTGCATATTTTGATGTCATTTCTCTTTAATTACTTATTTATTAATAAATGGTATTTTGTATACAGCCTTCTTTTGTTTTTTGTGAAATTTATTTCTGTCAATATTTAATTAAATTTAAAATGTATTTGTTATACTCAAAGATATTCGTAAAAATAATTTAAACTGCACAATTCTATAAATAGTGCATCATAATAAAATATTTGATTTCTTTTACAAATTATGAAATTTATTTTTTAGATACTGAACCAAAGGGTACGATATAATACTTTTAGTTTTACTGGATAAAACTTGTTTGGATAATTTTAATTTATTTTAAATATGTATGTAATATAAACGCATATATCTTTCAAATTTAGTTTTGAAGATCTTAGTTCTAATGGACCCATTTATAGATTGAGAAGTGCTTAGATATATTCTAATCACGAAAATGCATGGATTAATTACTATTTTAGTTGGACTAGTGAACTCGATTTACGCAAGTAAAACTCAATGTTGTATTAAAAGTTAAAAATATACGAGCATTCATGTGTGCTATCAGGAAAATTAGACCATATTTATACAATTACTGAAGCTGCAATACCGTAAGTTAGCTAATAAACCTTTCGTATAGTGTTAATTGCTTTTGTGAACTTTTTAAATGCTTATATATTAGAGAGATTTAGACAAAATATAAAAATATGGCAATTTGAAATTTAGAAAGGCTCAGTAAATAAATTAAGTTGGAATTTCAATACATAATTCGAGTATGTAAATTATAGATAGTAACCTAGATTTTCAATAAATGTTATATTAAAGGAGAAGGGGCGTTAATGCGAGACTGAATTTTTAGAGAAATTACAATACATTGAGTTATATCAATATATTAAAGATATTTTTCAAAATCATGAAAATTATATTTTATATATTTTTTTTAATAGTATGCATTTTTATGCAAGTTATGTGAAAGTCATAATTCAAAAGTTGTGGGAATATAACAGCTTGCAACATAAAATGTTAGTACATTTGTATTTGATTGCATGGACAACAATGGAGCATACATATATAAATGAATAGAAACAGAGTGTAATTGACGATTTACATCATTTTTAATTTAAATGTAAATAAAAACGAAGTATTAAAAATATAATAAAACCACAACTCTATATTTACACAAGAAAATTTAGACTATACAAAAGTATAATATGACATGTGTAATTGAAATTTCAGTTAATCAGTGTGATATAATATGTTTAGCCATAATGTAAAATAATATATGTTAAATATAGCATTTTTATCAGTCATGTTTTACTATGTAAAAGCAAGATTAATTGGAAACCTTAATTTTACTAAATATACATTTATGCATGTTATAGTTATTTTGTGCATTTTTGGATGTAAAATATTTTTCTTTGGAAATGTTTTTGTGTTATTATATTGCCTCATTATTTCACAATTAAACATTAAATATAAATAAATAAAAACATACAATAATTATGTGATGATATTTCATGGTAAAATGATATCAAAATTTCTTATTTCCATGTAATATTAGTTATTTCTTACAAAGTGAAATATTGTCTACGACGTAATGTACACTACATGCTTTCTATATATTGACATATTGATAGAAAATCACTCTAAAACATATTTAAATATTGATAGCATATGTTCAATTATAAAAAGGTTATTTATTTACTGTCATTAGAGGACAATAGAAAGAAAAATACAATGTTTTATATCTTTGAATTCATAAAACATTTCAATTATGTATGTAAAAATTATTCGATTACATATATCTCAGCCATATAATTAATGTTTCAATAAAATTATAAATTTATAATTGTAAGATTGTAATATTGAAAATGTTTAAGTTTAGTGCCTACCAATGTTGCTTAATAATATAATAACTTGATCAACAATCTTAAAATGTCCATAGCAGTAAAAAAAGGATAGAGTGCCGCCATTTTATCTTTTTTCAACGCTTTGATATATTCTTGAGAGGCAATTAAATGTAGAAGATTTTTGGAAAATAATGTAGAAAATCAAAACAAATGGCGGCGATAGAAAACTGAAACATATAAGTGATTTTTTAGATTGTAGTCCTAGTTGCTTACAATAGCTAGATTACAGAGTAATTAAACACAGAGATATCACTCTTATTAGTTTCATATACATAGCGTAGTAAATTTTCTTCCATATTATATTGTTTCCTTTTAATAAATTTCATATCAGGGGGTTAACAAAAAGTAGTAATAAAATTTTTATTAAATTAAGTTGAAGAGAAACAATATATATTTAATCATTCAATTTTACTGTGTATGTAAGTTGTCTGTGAAATATAATGCATTGCCTGTATATCTAAAACAGTTTGACTACAATCAGTATTTAAAACATTATTTTACAAAAGCTTTCGGTTTACAAAATAATAGTATTAAACTGCATATACAGAATCGATAAGCGGAAAATCTCCATATTTAATTTTTATATGAGCTATAGATCTATTTCATATATTCATTATCTAAGTTTAGTACCAATGAATAACTAACCATTGAAAAATATGACATTAGAAATGCTTATATTGAATTGTTTTATTTTTTATTATTGAGTTTATAAGTATTTTTAGTTTATGAGATTAAATTAATTGCTAGAAAAATTGCTAACTGGTATTAATTAATGAACACGGTTTACCTACAGTAGTTTATAACTTTTTAAATAGGAATAATTTTGTTATAAATAAAATAAAGATGCGACTGAAAATTAGTTAAAATAAACTGATGAACAGCCTCCACCAATTATGCCATTTTTCTAATTTATTTATCTATTTTATAAGTAAAAGAAAGATTATGGGGAAATAGAACGTTCAGCATTCAATATATACTAAATGTAAAGCGTTTTTGTAAGATATGTATAATACGATTATTTTTTAATATTATGAACGCACAGCCTTAAAATCAGCTATTGACACAAACACTGACTAAAGCATGTCTACCAATAGTTTTAAAGAAATCATAAACATGATCAAAAAATATGTCTCACTAAAATGATTGTAAAAAAGATTGTGTCTTAACTTGCTATATACATATGACTGCTCGTTGACAACAATCAATCTAACCACACTTTTATTTGACTGATAGTGTATTATCCCGTTATTATCTGATAAATTTCTCATATAAAATATGGGCTATGAATGATAACTGCCAATTGTACTTCATCGTGCGTTACACGCAATCTCTCTAAAAAATCAAAATCTGCCCACTGTGTTCCCAACACGAAGAACGTTTCTCTGTCCAACCGGCGTTGAATGATTTTTCACAGGACGGACACTGGAACTTCCCCGCACCGCTGGTGTTATGATTACGCAAGCAGCGGTATTCGTCGTGATTATGGCCGATGGGTTTCCATGATTACTAGCCTTAGTTATAGATGTTGTTGTGGCTTTTGTAGCCGGCGAATTGGCCTGTGTTTGACGGCAAGCCTTGAAGTAGCACACAAGCACAATGATTCCAAGTAGCAAGACACCTGTTATCACCAAAACTGCGATATGACCTGGCTGAAGCACCACCGCTAGGGAGGTCGATTTAGAAGAATTAGGAGAAGACATGGAGAGACAAGTCGTGGAAAGAAGTCTCAACTGAAGAAAACGCTTCTGAAACGGGTGAAGTATTATAGTTTGCGATCTTATTTGAATTATCCTATCTCAATTCCAGAAAGAGACTTATAGGAAAAGTCTTTCACTCAATAAATTTGTAAAATTTCAAATTTCAAATTCCAAAAAAGGTCCATACGATTAATATTGAGTAGAAAATAGTATCACTTGCTTATACTATGAAACTAAATAGAGCGATTTACAATGTTTAAGTCAACCATACATGTAGACATTTACGCTGCTTAGGTTGATTCAACTTATGACGGGAATACTGACTGCTATTGTTAGTGAATAATAATTGTCATATTTTCCTTTCGATTCATGTTAATTTAAAGTTTTGAAGAGAACAGTTATGGCGACAACGATAAAATGGGTTATACCTGCTACATGAAAGTTGAAAAGCTTCTGCTTTCCTTTCGTCCCAATTCGTCAGGTGACTCTGGAGACTTCATTGATTTGTAATCCACTGCATATGTGAGCTGTAATTAATTCGACAGGAAAATAGAGTTGAAAAGGTATACATATGGACGTTTTAATAAAAGTTAGTTAAGCCGCTTCCGTAAACATAAATTTTACAAATGAAATGTTTTCCATATCTACTCCAGTTTTAAGATAGTTTTCAGACAGTATAATTATAGAGTCAGTTTATTACTTTGTAATTATACTTATAATTGTTTCTATAAAAAATGTATGTTACCAAATTTATTTAAATTGTATTTAATATAGTTGTATAAAAATAGATATGTAATAAAACACTGTAACATTATAACAGTGTAATATACCTAATATAATGTAACACATATTTTAAAATACTATTAATAGCATATAGCGGGTAAAAACAATGCAATTTTTTGCAATACAGTAATTGTATTGAAATAATAACATAGATTAACATTGTTAGGAAAAACGTCAATTGTGTATTTTTAACATCATTTACATAAATATAAGTTTTATTCTTGGCTTTCATTTTTGAGAGGAGGCTGTCGCTTTTGTCTTGGTATCATTTTTTGCAAAATATGACAGTAATTAAAAAAATTAATGAATACATCGTCAATAAAAAGGTAGTAATTTTATATGAAATCGTGAAATATGGCAAAACACATTTTTATAAATACGTTTTGGTTTGTCACATGACTTCCTTATTAAAGGTAGTTTTCTAAATAGTCTATTTTTGTGCTAATATTTTGTAACATGTTTTTAGGTAAGGCTATTGTACTACTTTTAATTAAATGTAAAACTCAAGGCATTCTTCCAAAAAAGATCAATTTCACGCGAAAAATGTATGTTTTGAAAAAAATCAACATCAATGAAGAAGGCTCTCAAAAATATATTAAGTAATAATAATAACCATAGAAATATAAGAAATATAGAAGCGGCATGCTTATCGCATTCCCAATTATAAGGCCAAAATTACTTCAAATGTGTCGAATAATCTTATAACCTATTATCACCATTCTAATAAACAAAGGTCATTTTTCTAATTGAAAAAATTATATATCAACAAATATTAGATCATGTTGAAAAAAATAATATCTTATTTCGTCAGCAGTATGGATTCAGAAAATATCCCAGCACTATTGATGCCCTAATATCTGCTCATGACCAAATTACTGAAAATCGTTAAAAAAATGTTATGTCTTAGGAGTATTTATTGACTTAAAGAAAGCCTTTGATAGGATTGATTACAAAATCTTAATTGAAAAATTAAAATATTATGGAATTGATGGATCCTTTAATAAAATATTAGCCAGTTACTTAACAAACAGAACCATTTTTACTGAAACTAACAATACAAAATCTGATATCTGTAGAATTCTTTATGGAGTACCTCAAGGTTCAGTTCTTGGTCCCATATTATTCCTACTGTATATAAATAATCAAAAACACTATCAAATAAATTAAATATAAAGCTTTTTTGCAGATGACACTAGTCTATTTGTTTTTGAAAAAGATATTCAAAATTCAGAAAGAAGTAGGTACAAATAATGCTCTTATGATATGCAATGATTGGTGAAAAAAAACGCATTACCTACTTGTTATTTAAGAAGAATTGCATAAACAGAAACTTTGAAATAAAAATGGGTAATCAACTTATAAAAAATGTAAAGCATACTAAATTCTTAGGGCTTACATTAGAAGAAAACTTGAAATGGGATATTCATATAAACAGTATTATTTAAAAAATCAATAGAACGATTCCACTCTTTTATAACATAAAAACTTTCTAAATATAAGTCAGTTGCTAACAGTGTATAAAGCGATTGTTTTCTCCAAAGATAATTATGACACAGAATTATCTGGAAATTGTAAAAATATAACTCAACTAACCAGTATTCAGCTAACAAAAACAGACTTCTAAAAATAATCCTTTCTAAAAGGAAAAGAACATTAATAAATTAAATTTATACCAAAACTAAAATCCTAAAAATAAAGGTCAATATCAATTAAGGTTAAATCTATTGATTCACAAAGTAATAAACCAAACTGAATATGTAGGCCAGTTTATATCAAGAAATGTATAAAAATAAATTTTGACATTAATAATATAAACACAAGAAGAATAAAGGATATCTACGTAACTGCTAAAGATTTCAGCAAAAGAAATAAGGTAATGGATGCAACAATCATTGTTCGGAACAGCTTTGTATTCACAATTAAATATTTCAAATAGAAACATTTTTAAAAATACTAAATTTGCTGAATTACTACAAGCATATTGAAAGATATATAAAATCACAGAATATGACATAATATATATAATAAATACATATATAATGATTATAAATTACTTGAGGAACATATATATGTATATATGTTGAAAATTTCTATTTTAACTTACATTTTCTCATCTCATCTTTTATCATCTTTTATTCATCATCACGTATTTTTGGAAGGAGCAAACAAGTATTTGTAACAACACATTAATGTAATTACTTTCACTGCATATATTACACTATATAGACTACATTTTTGTAAATCACTACTGAAAGCTGTACTTTTATTCTTATACAAGCATCCATATTCAACAGTCATGAGCATATTTAACCAGCCTACATACGCGGACAACGTAATAATAGAATAATAATAATAATGCGTTGTCCTCGCCTACATATTTCCCTGTAATTTAGTATATATATATGCATACAATTATAAGTGTATACACCCTTTGTAACTTTATTATGTATTTGTTTTATATTTTGTGTTATTAATTAGCGACTTATCCATAATTTTATTTAAAACTGTATACCTATCATGTAAAAGGTAACTAGCTCGATCATCCAATTAATGGATGCCTCTAGTTTTCATCAGGTTTCTATTATTTTCACTTTTTACTTGTACTCAACCTGATATATATTTCTTATATATAATTTGCACCTATATATTTTTTAATACACTAGAAATAAATTATTTTTGTTGTTATTATTATTAATGCTAAGGAGAACAGGCCTATCTTTGACCGCTAATAAATCAGGCTAAAATGCATTAAAATGATATTTTTGGTATAAAAGTAATCGCCAAGTACTAAAAGAACTATGTGCACCTTTTGATCAGATTTCTTAATACTTTTTAAAAGATGTCAATTTTGTTGAAAGGTGTTTTCTATTATTTTCTTTTTTGTTTATTCGTCAGCCTTATCAATTGATATTGAAATTTTATTGGAAAATATATGTTCTACATAAAAATGATCTTTTCAGAATAATCGCTGGAATTATTATATCAATAAAAGCAGTTCAACAGTCTTACTTATGTTACAACCAGAGAGTTATAACTATGCGGTTACAACTAAAAGCGCAGATTAAAATTCAAAAGAAAATGATATGAGAACCATATGAGATTAAACCAAAACGTAACTAAATTTAAAAGTAAAACGAAAATAAATTTTGATACAGCATATGTTATCGGGGGAATAATATTTTGTTAAACATGATGGAAATCAATCAAATTAACAATTTTAAGAACAAGAGCGTCAGCAATTAGTTTGAGAGATGCTACCAGTTCTAGTCAATAATGCTATTATTATTATTATTATTATTATTATTATTATTATTATTAT